>VDFB02362977.1:73916-160767 GCA_007258455.2 Sequoia sempervirens | reverse complement strand
GGTATTGGTGAAAAGCCTGGTGGAGTGAGCGGAGTTGATAAGGGTGGTATGATAGTTGATCCAGTCTTATCACTCTTGTGTCTTGTTGGGGTATTAAGTTCTATCAAAGGTGGTGTATTTTCAGTTGATCGAAGAACTCTACAGGACCTTTCTAGTGAGAAAAACCCAGTATTATCCAGCTTTCCCTTCTAGGCTCTCCTTCTAGCGCCAGCTTTTGTTGACTGTTGAAATGGCACAACAACAGTTAAACAGGATATTGCTACTCTATTTCTCCTGAAAGAGAAAGATAACACATGGATATCTTAGCTCCCAAGTTCTTTGTAGTTGGTTCTCAACTGTGTTGATGTTGCTTAGTGGTCAATGTAATAGTAATGTTCAAGGGGCCTGCTGGTGTGATCTTCCTGATTGTTCTAAGATCAAGCATGGATTTAACCTACTCTAATCGGGGGTTTTAAAGAAACATAAAAAGATAGGTCAGAGCTTTGGGACAGAAAGAATGATAATTCACCTATCTTAACCAGACTTTTGTTCCTTCAAGGAATCATAAACTAGAACTGAAGAACAAAATTAACTTGTGATTAACACATAGTTGCATTCATTCACAGTGTTGATTTCTACAACAGAGTACTAGTTACCATTTTACATAAAACAACAAAATAACATTCCATTCCTTGAAAGCTTCTTAAATTAGATGATTAATTCAAGACAAACACCATTTTGGAACACAACATGAAATAGATTAATATCTGGTTGCTTCTACTGTCAGTGAGACAGATAAGCAACATTTACAAATCTGGCACAATCACCAGTGTACAGAAAATATGTGGCTCCAAATTATTTCCATTTACACTAAGAAAACTAAAAGATACATTAGTGTTCTGCTGAATCTAATTCCTAACTAAGAAGACAAAAGAAGCTCCTATTACAAAGAATCAGGATGCAGTTATGTCTCCTCTATCTTTCCTCTACTTTCCTATGTATTCTAAAATTTATTCTTTTTTTCTAACCTTAGAAGTTCTAACCTTTACAAAGAGGCAAGAGTGCCATATATACAAAGAGTGTATCAAAAAGAATGCACTGTCCCCCTGCATTAGGGTTTACAAAATATCTGCTTCCAGGAGAGTCAAAGCTGCATTCAATGTGAATCCTTGTTGTCCATGCCGATGAGAGATTGTTCTGGGCATCCTCTTAGATCTTTTGCAGCTACCGTATTTACTTTGGCCTTTCGTTGACCGTCTTCTGGAGCATCATCGGGCCTCCCTTCAAATCCAAACATTATCACTTGAGCCGATCCATCGCCCTTTGATATCAAAAGGAATCCATCTGGTTTTTGTTTTGTTGGTTTCCTTTAAGGTGGTAGTCAATCGGTCAATGGCCAATAGGTCATTCCTTTAGTTTCTTCTGATTGGTTAGGAATATGCCATGCAGGATTATCAGGCAATCAAAGGTGGTGCACACTGAATTGCATGTCGATGAGACACTAATCGTGTCTCCCCGATGTGATTATGTCCCCTCTGGCAGCTATCAGCGTAGCATAAGACAGTCGACAAGACATTCCATCGAGCCACATAAGTCATATCGATATCCTTTTTTATTGCTGAGACTTCACTTCATCAGCGGGACATCATAGTGAGGGAAAACCTTTCACCCTCAGCTCATTCTATATCGGCAAGACCCCATCGGGTCAGTGAGACCTCATGGTGATGTCTTCCTTTTTCTCCTTGAGCTCAAGCTTCTTTTACTTCGGAGAGACTTCTTCAAGTCGGTGGGATGTTTTTCCAAGCCCTAAATCTTTTGGCGAGCTCCTTGAAGTCGGCAAGACTTTCCGTGGTTGGGGAGACGTTATGCCGATGCTACCGTCCTTTTCCGAGACCACTCTGCTTCACCCAGACATCTCAGTGAACTCCTCTTTTCAGTGAGCGCCTATGCCAAATTCACTTCGTGTCGCTGAGACTCCCTTCAGTTGGTGAGACTTTTCATTGAATTCTCTTTATTCTTACCGGGCTCACTTTGTTTCGGAAAGACTCCTCGCTATCGGCCAGACGTTATGCCGAGCCCCCTAGTCCTTCGAGGAGCTCCTCCTGAGCTCAAATTTCTTTCAGCGAGACATTTCGGAGTCGCTCAGACACCATGCTGAATGCATCCAATCTCCCCGAAGGCATATCTTATCGGTGAGACATAAAGATCTTGTCGAGATGTTATGGTGATGGAATCCCCTTCTGCCGAGGCCTTCATTTCATGTCGGCAAGACAATCCCACATTGGGGAGACCTTTCCCCGAGCCCTTCATGTCATATCGAAGACTGACCCTTCGGTAAGACTTTTTCATTTTGGTTAGACCTCCTACCGAAGGAAAAATTATCGCCAGGCTCAGACCTTTGGTGGGACCTGCTCCTGTGCCTTGTCGGCGAGACCTGATGCACTCACCAAGACATCTCTCTACTGCAAAAAGTGTCCCACTGAGATGCATACCCTCATTGGTGGTCGGAAAGACACAAGGCGCTCGACAAGACCACACACCGAAGGAACAACTCTCGCCGAAGTGTCCGCTCCATACACGCTAGTCATTGAGACATGAAGAAGTCACCAAGAGTTGTTCTCGAAGGAAAATATTTGGCTGATATGTGCATCCCTCTATCGCTGGTCGGTGAGACCCAAAGATCTTGGCAAGACCTTTCTCTGAAGGAGACTTTCATGCCGATGGGAAACTCCTAGTCACTGATACAATGATTGATGTCCTGCTGATAGGTATCTGCATGTGAATTTCGATCGATGTGACATCACTGAGGTCTTGCCGATAGGAAACATAGATGCCTATTAACCAAATGCACTGGTAGTCAGCAAGACATCTACAAGGTCTTGTCGACTTTCTTCTAAGAGGAAAATTATGGCCAACTAGATTGAGGAATACATTCCAACTGAGCTCCCTTTGCAAATATCATCACATGTGTGATTTGATCCTACAAAATAGAGTCCCCATCAGTCCTCAGAAGCACATAAGATATATTATCCTAAGATACACTATTGCCTATGATAATTTCATTCAATTTCCAACAAGAAAAAAAACAACTCAAGCTGAAACAAAACCAAAATTTAACAGAACTAGTAGACAACTTAGGAAGAAAATAGAAGAACCCCAAGAGCAAAAGCAAATAAGAGGCAAAGAAACCAAAAAGAAAGGGGAAGCCATTTTGTTCCAGAATTAAATGGGGCGGTTATGCAAGGCATAACAGATATCCTACTTGAAATTAGATAGAAAATTTGTAATCTCCATCCGTGAAACTCCATTAGTAGAAGACTTTCCCACTATGGCCTGATGACCTCTACCCTTCTTAACAATTGCTCGAGAGTAGTTGAGACATATTTTCTTGATATCATCCCAAGAAATTTGGGTTATATCTCGTCATCCTATCAGGTCCAGGGCATCTATACAGGTGTCATTGATTCCCCTTAGGAAAAGTAGTTTATGAGATTTTTCATTGAGAGTATGGTCTGAATTCTTTTTCAGGGAAAACAAAAATCTTGAGATATAGTCTTCAAGACCCCTGTGATCCCAGTTGGCTGGTGGTTTACAATTTTTGGCCAACCGACACCAAATTATTATTTTTAACTAAATCTTCAATATTCTAAAGTAACTATAGTGCTAAACTGTGAGGAATTTGAAGATGCAAACTAGAGTCTCACCACCCTTAGTTCAGAGATTCTAAAAATATTTTTCTCAAAAAAATTTGGGGAATCAAATTCCTAAAATTTTTCCACTCCCACGAAAACATTTAAAACAACATTTTTAAAAAGTGACTAATAACTATATAACTTATGGAATTCTTTTCAGCATACCCCCAAATGTTCTAAAATTTAGATTTGTAACTCGATATCTAGTGCTTCCACTTGGTTAGATAGTTTTTTATTGAATATTTTTTCCTTAATCAACTTTCAAAGTCAAACGAATTACAATTCAGACATAGTGCAACCATATAACGCGTAACTATTTTTGTATATGTCAAAATTTAATTTAATTTTTTTTGTTGGATCAAGGACTTCAATATCTGGTGCACTCATATTTTTCAACTTTTTTTTTTGATATTCTTCTATTTTTCCACATGTGAAGAACAAAGAAATTCATTTTCGATGAAAAACATATGTTTAATAAAACTTAAAAAACAAATACATAACAAAACCAAAACATATTAAAATTATATTCATTGGATAGCTTGTTCTGAGGAATACCATAATCATTTGAAATAAATTTTAAATGAATTCATTTGATCCCCAAAGTTAAACTGCTAAAAGTGATTTTTATCACATTTGGAAAGGTGTGTAAAGGAGACGATTTATAGGTATGGTTTAAAACTAGCGAGGTTCTATCCAAGGGGCTTGATCTAAGGTGATTTGATCAAACCTCTTCAATTGGAACTTTAAAATGGAAATTTTAAGGCTTAAATCATTATATTTTCTAAAAAATATGTGATTTCAGCTAAAATTGCCTCCTCCTCGTGAATTGTAAACCACTACATGATAGCACCCTCTCATCCTTCTTTTGTTGCATTCTGAATATATCATCACCCTTGCTACCACTCTTACAATATTCCTTGTATTTCTTAAGAAATTTTGTTTGCATGACTGCCCAACTATCAACAACACCCCTCCCCAAACTCATGAACCATCTTAGAGCTCCTTATTTCAAAGTAGCAGGAAACAACTTCAGCGTGTGAGCATATGAAGTGTAATCATAGCTGCGACAGAGGATGTCGAACTCAAACAAGAAGGTTTTGGGTCCTCTGTAACTAGTCCATAGAACTTGGGAAGTAATGAAGAAGGAATATTTTTAAGGTTATCATTATCTTGCTGAGCAATGATGGGTAATTCAAAAGCAGGAGGTCGATTAGGTGGATTAAATGCCATAGTTGCTTGATTAAGTATCAAAGCAAATGGATTTTCTTCAAGTTCTTCATCAGCTAGATCAAATGGCAGTTCAACAAGTAGGTTTTTAGCAAATGGATTGATATCTTGGTCTCCTCCTTCCTCAAATAGATTATAAGCTAGTTCAAAATTGTTATCAAGGAATGGAAGGTTAGGGAGTAATCTTCCCAGAGCATCTCTTCTTCTATACATGCAATAGAGTTAACTGTAAATTGAAGGGGTTTGAAAATTCTTGAATAACAGACTAAACTACTGCTAACAATGACTATGATAGGTTCTTAACTTGACACCATCCTCGGAAACGGCGCCAAAAATGGTCATGTCTATAAAAGGATATAAAAGTCACGAAAAATCCCAACTTGGGAATTGGACATTCCAGCAGGCGACTAACATCTTCTTATGGTCGTTCATTTACATTGTCAAACTAGGGAACGTATACTTGAAATGGAGCGGCACTGTATGTGCACTAAGAACTAGTTTCAGTCACAATTTACCATAAATAAATGCATGAAAGGAGTTCTACTGATGCTACAAGAATATAATGTGAATCCTTCTAAACTTAAGCGTAACTTAATCAAAGCAGAAATCATAACAACTATGACTAAGAAACAAACTATGAACTGGCCTTATGTTGCATGAACAAACATAGGGATGGATTTCCGATGCTGCAGGAACAATATAAGACTGAGTTTGCACTGAAACTTTCAAGAATGAAATCTAACTTATGATCAACATGAAATAAACAACTAACTAACTAACTAACTACAAATACTTACTAAGTGGTCCCCCTTAGCAAGCATCAACTAGTTATGCAAGAATTGAACTCAGAACTTCATCAGCTTTTATTCATAAACTTAGAATGGTATACATTGTTCTGCTTATATGAAAACTAACACAAAATACTATCTCTCATTATAATACTAACTTTTACATACTCTGGTTGCTCACTCGCGCAGGAGGAACACTTATTTAAACCAGAAAAGCAACTAACTACCTAACTCAAACAGAGAAAGACGTGGACATAAATGTATCCTGAAACCAAGGAACAAACTTCTCATAAATGAAAGCATATCCATTCAACACAATCCAGAGAGAATTTAGCATTCCACTCTTCCCAGATTTAATGATCATTTAGATTTTTTCCCAACGACTTGGACAGAGTCTTCGTTGGAACAACTTCCTTGATACCGTGTTGCAAATGGACTTTACTGCAAGGCCAAAGTCTGTTGCGCTTGACTCGTTCATGCTCCCTTCAACAACCTGCGATGCAAACGACAAGAGAAGCAAAAGAAAGCATGCGTGGCAAAAAACACGATACATTAATTAATCACATATCAAATCTATTTCATCATTCAAAAACCACATGCATTATATCAATCATTCGGGAGGTCAAACAGGGCAATTAACAAGGCACATAGGGATGTTAAGCTACAGGAATATAGGAATGTATTGCTACAGGATACTACCCATTTTTAGATAAAAATTCTTTAATCAAAGAGTTAAAACATCCATTAGCAATAAGAGTAGAGATATTAAAAATACATCATAATACTCAAATTATGAGCATATTCTGAGCTCATCATGTACATCACCGGGAGACCCCATTTTTTCAAACAGGGCAAGTTACGTTGCCAATTTCACCACCTCAAAGTTTCTAAATTTTGTAAAGGTAATATATGTCTCACCACCTCAAAGTTTCTAAAATTTTACAAGAGGCATTGTTTGTTTTGAAGACCAAGAAAGCTTCCAAAGGGTGTCTGCATTTTTGTAGAATGAAAACATTATAATTACATCTTCAAAGGGAAGGTAACAACATGTACTTCCTTTATTACCCAAGTATTGACTATGAAATGGTATTTGATTGCATGTCATTATTTGTGTAACAACCTTATATTTCTATGTCTTGTAATCACCCTTCATCTAATTCTCCATCCCTCCTTAGCCATATAGGTCTCTCTCTCCCTCTCCCTCTCCCTCTCTCCCTCTCTCTCTCACTCTCCATCTCCCACTCATGACTTTCCCTCAAGTTGTGAACTCATCTCTCTCATTTCATTCTATCTCTCCCCCCATTTCTCTATCTCTCACCTTTGTACCTCTCTCACACCTCAATTTCCCCTATCTCTCTTTCTCCCTCTCTCCCTCTCTCTCTCACTCTCCATCTCCCTCTTAGGAATTTCTCTCTTTCTCCATCCCTCCATCTTTGGTCTCTCTCTCTCTCTCTCACACACACACACACACACTCTCTCTCTCTCTCTCCATCTCCCTCTCTGAGGGTCTCTCCACTCCTCCTCCTCTCTCTCAGCCTGTGCAACATGCCTCAGCCCTCGTCGCCAGTCAGCCCAGGCCACTTAGTCCATCAGGCCTTGAGCCCTCGGCCCTTGGCCCTGAGCCCTTGATCTTGCGTATGGGCTCTCAGCCCGCCCCCAAACCGCCAGTCCCTCAGCCTGATCCTCAGCATGGGCCGTAGTCCTCAGCCACTTAACCTATATATTAAACCAAGTCAGCTGATTCTCAAACCTCTAGCCTATTTGTTGGACCCTTAACCCCTATACAAGTCAGCCTTGCCCTTAGCCGCATCACTCCAACCTTATACCCTCAACTCTTAAACCCTCAAAACCTTAACCCCTCAACCCTCTAACCTGTACATTAAGCCTAGTCAACCCTAAATTCTCATACCTCTACGCTATACATTGGACCCTAAACCCGATACCTAAACACTATACCCTCAACCGTATACCCTCAACCCTCATCGCTCAACCTATAAAGCCTTAATCCCTCAACTCTTAAACCCTCAACCCTTAAATACTTAATCCTTCAACCCTTAAATCCTTAATCCCTCAATCCTTAAACCCTTAATCCCTCAACCCTATACTATCAACCCCATTTCTTTGAGTCATTTTTCATACAACGAGCACTACCTTGTCAATGTGTCTACATTGACACATTGACAAGGTAGTGCTCGTTGTATGAAAAAATGCCTCAAAGAAATGGGGTCTCAGGGTGATTTACTCATCGTGAGACCCCATTTCTTTGAGGCATTTTTTCATATAGCGAGCACTACCTTGTCAATGTTACCACATTGATGCATTCAAAAGGTAGTGCTTGTTGTGTGAAAAGATGCCTCAAATAAATTGGGTCTCATGGTGATGTACATCATCGTGAGATACCATTTCTTTGAGGAATTTTTTTCATACAATGATGGTTTAGGGTACAATATTGAATGTAGGGTTTAGGGTTTGTTCTCATGGTTAAGGGATAATGTTCAGGGTATAGGTTATAAGGTCAAAGGTATAGGCATGAGGTTTTAGGGTGCAGGCTTTAGGGTATAGGGATTAGGATTTATGATCTTTGATATATGGTTTTGGATATTAAGAGAGAGGGTTAGATGAAGAGAGATATAGTGGAGATGTAAAGAGGGAAGGAGATAGAGAGGTGATAGAGAGAGAAGTAGAGAGAAACTGAGTAATGTGGAGAGATTGAGAGAGAGAGGGAGAGAGGGAGAGATGGGTAGATAGGGATAGGTTAGATAGAGAGAAGTAGAGGGAAGGTGTGAGGGAGGGAGGGAAAGGAGGAGATAGATAATATTAGAGAGGGAAGGAAGGAGAGAGAGATGAGATAGAGGAGGAGGAGGGAGGGAGATGGTGCTTGATGGGAGTGGGGAAGTGAGGAGAGGTGAGAGAGAGAATGGGAGAGAGAGGAGGGTGGGAGATTGAGGAGGAGGGAGGGAGGGAGGGAGGGAGGGTAGAGATGGAGATAGGGATATAGAGAGAATTATATAGGGAAGGAGACATAGTGAGGGAGAAGTAGACAGAGAGAATGGTGAGATAAAGAGTAGACAGGAACAAAGAGAGTGAGAGAAAGATGAAGAGAGAGAGAGGAGGATGGGTAGGAGATTGAGAGAGAGGGAAGGAGGGAGGGAGATGTAGAGATTGAGAGAAAGATACAAAGATAAGCATACATACGGAAGGAGAGATATAGAAGGGGGAGGGAGCGAGAATTAGAGATATGGATATGGAGAGATGAGGGAGGGATGTAAGATTGAGAGAATGAGAGATGGAGAGAAGGGGGAAGGAGGAATGTGGAGATATTAAGAGAGAGGAGGGAGGGAGGGAGAGTGAGGTAGAGAGGGATAGGTTAGATAGAGAGAATTAGATAGGGAAGGTGGGTGAGAAGGAAGAGAGAGGTGATATATAGAGAGAGAATTAAAGAGGTAAGGAGGGAGTGAGTGAGAGATATTTATGAGATAGAGAGAAGTATATAGGAAAGGAGAGAGAGAGGAGGAAGGTGGGGAGATTGAGAGAGAGGGAGAGAGAGAGGGAAGGAGGGAAGGAGAGGGAGATATGGAGAGAGAGATAGAGAATTATATAGGGAATAAGAGATAAAGAAGAAGTGGAGGGAGAGGGAGAGAGAGAGAGAGAGATAGAATGAAAAGATAGAGAGTAGAGAGGGAAGGAGAGAGTTAGAGATCAAGATGGAGGTGATGAGCCTAGTTTTTGGTCCAATTTTGGGTAGAATCTATAGTTTATTTGTTGGTATATGTCATGGAATTTAATGTTAAATGTCATTATTTTCATAATGTTTCCCTCAAACAATTGACATTGGACTTAATCCTATCTTTGCAAGCTTTAATGACATTTAGCATAATATGTGGATTATCTATATTGATTTTGCATGTGGTTAATGAATGTTCCTTAGAGTGGTTATAGATGTGTAGTTATTATGCGTATTGACCTTTCCATGCAGATTTAATACGCCAAGTTGAGGAACAAACCACCAGCTCGGCATGCACCATAACATCCAACAAAGGAATTGCTCCAAGTCAAAGGCAGCTGACGGCAGAAGATTCTTCATGCAACTGAACATAACCGCCTTATAGTGGACTTTAATGATTGAGCATTCATGGGTGTCACTATTGTGCTAGATCTACGTTTGGACCTGCATGTATGACTAGATTACACACATCTATAACTGCCATCGCTCCATTTCCTTTGTTTTCCCTAAATGGCATCCTCCTAGTTGTGGAGTTGATTGTCTCGTTTAGTTGTTAGTATAAATAATAATTTGATGCTCCTTCTTTAGGAGGTTTCACAATTTGATATTGTACTTGCACTCTCTATTTTTTCAGTAATACAAATACATTACTCTTTTGTACTCATGATTCACAGTGAATAAAATAAAGTTCTTAGTTTGAGCATCTGAGTTTTCATTAGTTTTAAAGGATACTTATCCAAGGGGGCCCACTTGGTAAGTAATTTGTCTTCTTAGTTTATCATTAGTTTAGTATTACTTGTTGTTTAGTACTTAGTTAGAAATCTGGCACCGATTGTTTCTGCAGGCATTAGAATTTCATTCTATGACTGCTCTTGTAGCCAAAGAAGACAGAGTAGTGTCTTGTTTGTTGCTCATATTTTCATTCATGTTATGCATTTTCGCTTAGCATAGTCATTGATTGATGTTTAGCATTTGTTTCATTCTTTTTCAAGAAATTTACTTTCAGTATTGTGTGTTCCTTAGCTATAGAATAGAATGGCTACTTTGAGTTCCTAGTACACATACTGTGCTGACCCATTTCAAGTTCACATCCCTGGGTTGAGAAGTTAAATGCACCTTCATGATGGTTGAAATGACTATTCAGGTTAGATGTCCAATATCTTAATCATGTCTGTAAAGGCTTAGCTATTAAGATCATTGTAGGAGGCCAACATTTTTGGTGTCATTGTCGAGGATGGTGTCAAACTAGGGATTTTTTGGAGTCATTGGTAGTTTTTCTTGCTATAGTGTTTTTGGAAGTTGTTTTTAGCATATCCTCATTTAGGAAGTAACGACCCTCCCTTATTCTTTACCAATTCTTTGTGTGAGCTGACTAATAGTGAGTGATAGCTCATGCATAGAGGAAGGAGAAGGGATGCTTATGGGAGATTCCTTCCTAACAATCCTAATCCATTCTAGCTAGTTGATTATCAAAATCTACCAGAAGAAGAAGAAGATCCACAACCCTTTGCTGATGCATATCCTGATCTGACTAGTTCTGAAGTCTCCTCTAAAGATCATAATCAACTTGAGAACCCCTTTTCTTTGGAACGACATCAAGCGGGAATGGGCGATGCAAATAGGAAGAGACCTAACCAAGTACCTTTTCCTTTCCCCATTGCCCATCAGAATGAAGTTGGCAACATCAAGAACATTCCTACCTCAACACTCCCAAAGTTTTATGGACTTGTCATAGAAGATCCTGATACCTTTTTATTTGAGTTTGACATACTCTGCAGGATTTATGATTATACTAATGATGCCCATGGGCTTAAGCTATTTCCTACCACTTTGAAAGAGGCTGCATTAAGATGGTTCATGAGCTTAGGTAGAGATACTGTAGAAACTTGGGAAGACATGAAGACAAAATTCCTTGAGAAATACAAGGAATATTATAGAGGAAGTGACATGAGAGGAGGTGACATTTTAAGGATGCAACAAAAGGAAGATGAGAGCCTGGAAGATTACATTGCAAGGTTTCTATTTTTCCTACAAAGATCTCCACACCATACACTTAATGAAGATTCACAAAAGTTTATTTTTCTAAGAGGAATCAATGATAGCTGCACTAATGCCTTGGACCTCATGGGAGGAGGAGATATTTCCCAAATTCCTTGGGAAGATATCAAGAAAATATGCCAAAACTACTCTAGGGCAGCTTCAAAGAAAGGGGGAGCTTACCAATCTTCCATGGGTAAGTCAACTACCAGTGGAGTCTCAAGAATGGAGATTACCCATTTGTTGGAAGATTTCAAGCAAGAAATTATCAATAATCTATCTACTCAGCTAGATACACTTCAGGCCAAGAAGAAGCAAGAGGAGGTAGAGGAAATGTTGATAGACTATTTCCCCCACTACAAACAAAAGAATAAGGACTGCAAATGTAAGATGGTAGCTAATCTTGAAAGAAAGCAAGTTCCACCGGAGTTCAAGCCAATCTAGATTGAGGAAGACCAAGTATACAATGTTGCACAAAGGAAGCCTTAGGCTCCAAGACAAGGTATTCCACTGAATCCACTATCCTATGTTGGGCCATATTTTAATTCCTATTCCTCTAGTCACCAATGGCAACCCCCATATCGACCCAGTTATGGAGGATATCCACCACATCCTTGGAGTAACCCTCCAAATGTTTGGCCTAGTCATCAGAGTTCTCCACCCCAATGGCAACAACCTCAGGGGAATTGGTAGCAATTTCAAGGACATTGACAACCACCTCTAGGAAATTGGCAGCAACCAAATTAATGGAGAGGAGGGCAGCAATGGCCTACTCAGAGATCCAGTTACATGCAACCACCTTCTCAGCTCTAGCGGTCTTCTATAATGCCTCCACCTGCTAATCCTAGTTCAAATGCACCTAAATCTACTCAACTACCATCTCATCCCACACCCAATCCAAATAACAAACCATAGTTGCAGCCTACTTACTCAGCTGATTCAAATCAATTCCCTGCATATGCTATGAGTGTAAGTGATATTCACTTGCATTCAGGTACTACTCTATCAGCCCCTTCCAAGCCCATTATCATTGAGCTCCCTGTGGAAGAGGAAGAGGAACCTCTGAATGATCCCATTTAGCCTAGTGTACCTAAAAATCTTGAACCAGTCCAACTCAAGCAGACTGAACAAGAGCCACCATTTCCGCAGAGATTGGAAGTTTACAAGAAGAAGGAAGAAAAGGAGGATACCAATTTTGATATCCAAGAAGAAGGAAGAAAAGGAGGATACCAATTTTGATATCTTGGATTAGCTGAAGCATACATGTGTCTAGATACCTCTATTTTAGGCCATAAAAGATGTTCCAATCTATGACAAAGCAATCAAGGAGGCCTGTCTCAAGAAGCCAGGCAAGAAAAAGAAAGACCCAACTACAGTTCATGTGGTGGGATAGCTAGCTGACATCATGTTAGGAAAAGTGACTATTCCCAAGTATAATGACCCAGGCAGTCCTGTGGTAGTAGTTGTTATAAATGAGGTCCAAGTAAATAATTCTCTGGTTGATTTAGGGGCAGCATTAAATGTAATGACCAAAGAAATCCTGCAACAACTAAATACTGCAAGCATGAGGTCCACTCCTACTCTTTTGTAGCTTGTTCATAACTCTATTGTTAAGCCTAATGGTGTAGTGGAGGATCTTGTGGTAGTTCTAGACTCCTAGGAGTACTCAACAGACTTTATGATTCTCTCTCCTAAAGCTAGACTGGGCGGGTATCCCATTATTGTTGGAAGGCCATGGTTAGCAACTGCAAATGCATACATTGGATGTCGGTCAGGTGACATGACCATTTCAGATGGGAGGAGCACTAAAAATTTTGTTTTCTATCCGCATGCTCAGTCATCTCATGATGAAGATAATCTCGTATGGCCACATATTGGTGAAGAGGCTGAGGAAGTTAACTATGTGGCTAACATCATTCAAAACCATTGTGAAGTGGAGGAAGCATCATTTTCTCATTCTGCTACTCCAGTCAAGACACTTATGTCTGCTCTTCCTGTAGCCACTGTTCTTGCAGACAAACTTCCTACAGCCACTGCTCTTGTAGATAGACTTCTTGCAGCAATAGGTATGTCCCATACATTGCTGCCATATGAACTAAAGGTACCAAGTGTTAATGAAGGAGCCATGATAGAATTAACTACACAAGTACAGTTGTCAGAAGGAAAATATTTGAATATTAATAGTAAATTGAATAAAGAACAACAATTTTTATTGGCAAACCTATTAAGGACCCATCAGCATGTATTTGCATGGGATTATCATGATATGAAGGGATTGGATCCTAAAATTTGTACACACAGAATTTACATCAAAGATGATTGTGCCCCAATAAGACAACCATAGAGAAGAATAGCTAGATGCAGGATTTATCTACCCCATTTCAGATAGCTAGTGGCTGTCTCCATTAGTGATTGTGCCCAAGAAGGGAGGGAAATGACAAGTTTGTGTTGATTATAGAGAACTTAATGCTCCCACCAAGAAGGACCACTTTCCTTTACCCTTCATTGATCAAGTTTTGGACACACCTGCAGGAAAGAAATACTTTTATTTTCTAGATAGATTCAATGGCTACAACCAGATCCAAATTGCACCTGAGGACCAAGAGAATACTACATTTACTTGTCCATGGGGGACCTATGCTTATTCGGTGCTCCCATTTGGTTTATGCAATGCACCTGCAACTTTTCAGAGGGCAATCATTACCATGTTCTCAGACATTTCTCATGATTGCATAGAAATTTATATGGATGATTTTACCACTTATGGTGTTGATTTTAATCAAGCATTGGAAAATCTCAGAAGGGTCTTGCAGAGATGTGAAGACCAAAAATTTTCCTTAAATAGTGAAAAGTGCTTCATGATTATGTAGGAAGGTGTAATTCTTGGCCACTACATCTCCCATAAGGGAATTCAAGTAGATCTTGCAAAGATTGAGGTCATCACAAATCTTCCCACACCTGCAAAACAGAAATATGTTAGGAGTTTTTTGGGTCATGCAGGATATTATAGATGTTTCATCAAGGATTTCGGCAAGGTAGCAATACCATTGTACACTCTTCTCACTAAAGATGTTGAATTTAAGTGGACTGAAACCTGTGACAAGGCATTTTCTGACTTGAAGGAAACTTTGACTCGTGCTCCTGTACTCAAATGGCCTAATTGGGAGCTTCCTTTCCACATCCATATTGATGCATTAGATTATGCCATAGGAGTAGTCTTAGGAAAAAAAGGAGTTGTACCAAATTCCATTTACTTTGTCAGCAAAATTTTACAAGGAGTTGAATTCAATTATACAATGACAGAAAAAGAAATGCTGGCAATAATCTATGCACTGAACAAATTCAGACATTACATAATAGGCTACCAAATATTTGTGCACATTGATCATGAAACCATTAGCTATCTCATGAATAAACCTTTGAACATAGGTAGATTGACAAGATGGTTATTGTTGATGCAAGAGTTTGATATAACTATTGTGGATAAGCTAGGGAAGGCCAATGTTGTTGCTACAAACTTTCTTTCCACAAATCTCCATCAGTCGTAAGTCTTATATATATTGGTATGACCTGACATGTGACAAAATGGGTAGAAGTTAAGGCCATGAAGCATGCAAGGATAACAAGGTTGTAAAAATTTCATAGAGATTTTCACAAGATATGGAGTCCCAAGAGAAATAGTGACTAATCAAGGGGAACAATTCACATCAACCCTTGTTGTAGTACTAGTTAATGAGTACAACATAAGGCATTGGAAGTCTACTCCTTATCATCCACAGGCTAATGGCCAAGTTGAGGTGACCAACAAAGAGATTGAAGCCATTCTGACTAAAACCATAGCTATTCATAGAAAGGACTGGGCAAATAAATTACCAAAATTTGTTTGGGCCTATAGGAAAACTTGGAAAACAACTACAAGCTTCACCCCATTTGAGTTGTTGTATGGAAAGACAACTATGATGCCAGTTGAATTTGAATATAAGACTCTGTGGAATGTAGTAGATTTGGGGATGGATATTTCTAAGGCACAAAGAGAAAGCATCATGCAACTAAACACTTTGGATGAGATAAGAAGAGCAACCCTATAGCATACAAAAGTGGTGCAGAATCATAGAATCAGGTGGCATGACAAATTTATCAAGGACAAGAAATTCCAACCAGGAGATTGGGCCCTGCTCTATGACTCAAGATACTAGGACAATGCAGGAAAATTGCAGACAAGGTGGCTAGGACCATATGAAGTTTTTGAGGTCTTTCCTAATGGAGCTATTCAACTTACTACCATTGACCCCGTCAGGTGAAAATTACTTGTCAATGGTCATTGCCTCAGATTATATCACAAGCCAGTTTCAAAAGAAGAGTTGATGCAGCAATTCACCCAACATTCAACACCTGAGCTTCCTACAGCCGAAGGAAATGGACCTAGTGTCCCTCCTTCTGGCTAACTAAGGTATGTACTCTCTCATAATAAAGACTTTCACTTACGTGGAAGTTAATTTCTTCACCCATCCGCCCATCCACCCATCCATCACCACATTTCTCTCTCTTCCATCACTTCATTCTCATTAAATGCTCAATTTATTCCCACAAGGTGAGTGGTACTTTCTCCATGATCTTTGTAGCAAATATTCCACACATTCAAGTATGTGTGCATTAATTGTTATCTTTAATCATCTTTTAAGTGTGTTCATTTAATCACTATACGTTAGTATAGAATTTAATATAAAATGCCATCATTTGCTATCAAATCACCACTCCCATTTCGCATGTGTGGACGCATGTCCAAATTTAGGTTGGGGGAGGGGAAAGAAAATGATGTAAGTACATTGCCCATGTGTCAATTTATGCTAGGCTATGTCAGAAAATTTAAAATGAGTTGATTTGAAATCTGAGTGAGAGGACAACTTGCATGTGTGAAATGACATTAACTGCAGCTGCCATTTCTTCCCATCATAATTTCCCTTTTATTGCTCCTTTTCTTGCCATTATTGCCCATGTCATAATCTTGAGTTGCAAGCAAAAAGGTGAAACAAAGAAAAGAAAAATTAGTCGATATTGGCACTAGAAATTTCGCAGGTACTACAGGAAAGTGAGGTTGATTTTCATATGGGAATTGCAGGAAAGAAGTTGCAAATCATTTGTTTGATTGCAGATAATGAGAGGTGGGTTAATTTGAAATGAACCCATGGTGCATGGCGTTTTATCGTAGGATGCACAATGCCTGGCTAAATTTAGGAACTGCAGATGGTCAGATTACTTCCTAAGGCTGGATGGCTTTGATGAAAGCATTGCCCTTGAATTCACCCATACATTTTTAGAAGGGAAAGCCACAGTAAAAGGGTTGGGAGTTGTGGAAACTAAGGAAAGAATTACAGAGGTCACAGGATTACCAGTTGATGGAAAAAATTACCCTACCTCCAAAGATGCCAGATCAGCCAGGGCTGAATTTACAAAGCCAAACGACCCCCCATTGAGCATTGATAAACAGGGTGCAAAGAGAATGTCTCTGCCTAAACCATGGATGCAGATAGTCATTTATGTTATCAAATACATCACCTGTGAGGGTTGCCAGTCAAATTTGCATTCCTTACACTTCAAGCTTTTGAATCACATGAGGCATGAAAGGAGGATGAACGTGCCCAACGTGCTATACAATCTTCTCTCAATCATGGCGGTCGAGACCCAAAAAGGTAGGGATAATTTTGTTTCCCATCATTGTCCGATTAGATTGCTGGTTGAAAAGTCTCTGCATGATATATCTACAATAACCTGGGAAGAATTTATAAATGTTGATCAAATTAGACCTAAGCACTTGCAACCTAGGGCTTTACCTCAACCCCGTAGGTCTAGTAGGAGATTGAGCATGGCTGAAGCCCCTCTTGATGCTTCAACCTCTAGTGTTGGCTCTTGTATGAATCCTCCTTCAACAAAAGAAACCATAGAAATTAGCTCTTCTGGAACAAAGCACTCAGAAAAAGAAAGTTCTTCCTCTGATTCTAATGATGACATTCCACTTGAAACCTTGATGAAAACTAGGGCACAGAAGAGAGAAGTAGAAATGAGAAAAGGAAAGGCCAAAACACAACCTGTAGAAAGAGAGGTGCCAAGTTCTAAAAAGAGGAAGGCTAACACTATTCATCCTACAGCCAAAGGAAAGTGTGAGAAACCTCCTAGGAAATCAAGACCAATTGTGCCTGTGATTGGTAGGCCTCCGCAAGAAATCCCTAAGTCTAGTGAGACATCACATGAGGACACTGAAGCTCTAATGGGGAAAGAGAATGTCAAAGAAGAAGATATATTTGGGAGAGCAGTAAATATAACACTAGCCGATCTTGCTAACATTGCAGAAGAGTTTGAGGAAAATCAGGACTTCCTGCAACATGAGCAAGAAGTCTTGTAGCAAGAAGTCCTACAGTAGGATTTCCTGCAGCAATAGCCAGAACTAGAGCAGGAGTTCTTGCAGCCACAGCAAGAACAAAAATGAGAGTCCCTGCAGCAAAAAGTGAAAGAAGAAACAATACCCCTACAACCAGAGATAACTGGGCAGCCTGAGTCCATGCAGATAGTGCCATATGAGGAGCCACCATCAACAAAAAGACTAGTAGGAATTCATCATCCTCACAGCTTTATAGTACATGCAACAATTTTGAATTTATGGAGAGAAATACAAAGAAGGGAGGAAGAATGAAGAAAGGAAAAATAAAAAATTGAAGGAGGAAATTCAAAAGAAGGATGAGGAGATAGAAGATAAAGATGCATAAATTGCCACCCTGAAGCAGAGGGTGGATGATATGGCATCTTTGGCACCACAGATTGTGGAATGTAGGACCCCTCCTAGGGTTTATGCTCTGCTCCTGAAAGAGAAGTATCTCTCTTTTAAGCTATCAAGGATTGCCTTAGGTTTGAATTCTTCTATTGACACCCCTATGGAATTTTTCAATGCTTATAGAATTGCCTCCCCTGAAATGAAGAATTTGTTGTGTAAGTTTTATTTGCATAATTTTGTTGTAACCCAAGACCATGATTGGAACTTGTTATATGTTGGGGATGTCTGATTGAGGGCATTCATGTCTTGGGTAAAAAATGAGATTATTTGGGGACAACAACAAGGAGCTTATAAGCAATTGGAGTCTGATATCCCTTTGCTCGTTAGAGCCGAATCAAGCAACCCAAGGGATATTTACAAAGAATGGCATAGAATGCTTCTCGTACCTAATTATGGTAACAAGATTATGCCTTGGATTGAGGCAGTTTACAGTGAGTATGAGGTAAAGATAGCAACAAAGGAGGAAGCTATGAGAAGATGTCTATCACAAAGATGGAATAGTCTATTTGATGAGTTGAAGTAGGTTGAGCCTCATTCCATCCATAATTATGCTGCAACACTAAAGATGATTGACAGGTATATTCAGATTAGGAGAACTCAGGGGTGGTCTTGGCTTCCCCTGACTTTCCAACCACCCATGCTCATGTGGCCCATGCCAAACTTTAGATGCTACCAGCTTGACATTGCCACAAAAAGGAAGAGATGGAATATATTTGACAAATTGGGAGGATTCTATTGAGATCTTGATTCACGCACTGCAACCACTAATGTTGGGCAGCTATCAGTTGCAAATTTTAGAGCTTTGACCAAGCAAAAGAACAACTCTTCCCCTGCTAGAGGACTAGCAAAGCGTTAGGTTGGGGGGAGTGATGAGCCTAATTTTTGGTAGAATCTACAATTTATTTGCTAGTAGATGTCATAGACTTTAATGTAAAATGTCAGTATTTTCATAATGTTTCCCTCAAACCATTGACATTGGAATTAATCCTATTTTTGCAAGATTTAATTACATTTGGCATAATATGTGGGTTATCTATATTGATTTTGCATGTGGTTAATGAATTTTCCTTAGAGTTGTTATAGATGTGCAGTTATTATGCGTATTGACCTTGCCATGCAGATTTAATACACCAAGTTGGGGAAGACACTGCTAGTTGGGCATGCACCATAACGTCCAACAAAGGAATCGCTCCAAGTGAAAGGAAACTGATGGTTGAAGATTCTTCATGCAAATGAACGTAACCGCCTTGTAGTGGAATTTAATGATTGAGCATGCATGGGTGATACTATTGTGCTGGATCTGTGTTTGGACCTGCATGTTTGGCTAGATTCCATGTATGTGTAACCACCATCGCTCCATTTCCTCTGTTTTCCCTAAATGGCGTCCTCCCAGTCGTGGAGTTGACTGCCTCATTTAGCTATTAGTATAAATAATAATCTAATGCTCCTTCTTCAAGGGGTTTCACGATTTGATATTATACTTGCACTCTCCAGTTTTCAGTAATACAAATACATTACTCTTTTGTACTCATGATTCATAGTGAATAAAATAAAGTTTTGAGTTCAAGCATCTAAGTTTTCATTAGTTTTACAGGATACTTATCCAATGGGGCCCACTTGGTAAGTAATATGTCTTCTTAGTATAGCATTAGTTTAGTATTACTTGTTGTTTAGTACTTAGTTAGAAATCTGGCACTGATTGTTCCTGCAGCCATTAGAATTTCATTATGTGACTATTCCTGCAGCCAAAGCAGACAGAGTAGTGTCTTGTTTGTTGCTCAGATTTTCATTCATGTTATTCCATTTCACTTAGCATAGTCATTGATTGTTGTTTCGCATTTGTTTCATTTCTTTTCAATCAATTTACTTTTAGTATTATGTGTTCCTTAGCTGTAGAATAGAATGGCTACTTTGAGTTCCTAGTGCACATATTGTGCTGACCCATTTCAAGTTCACATCCCTAGGTTGACAAGTTAAATACACCTTCATGATGGTTGAAATGGCTATTTAGGTTAGATTTCCAATCTCTAAATCATGTCTGTAAAGGCTTAGTTATTAAGATCATTGTAGGAGGCCAACAGGAGGGAAGGAGAGAGTGTGTGAGAGAGAAACACAAAGTGAAGGAGGAAGGTTGGGAGATTGAGAGGGAGGGAGGGAGAGAGATAGGGAATGTGGGAGGGAGAGGTAGGGAGGGAGAGAGATCTAGAGAGAAGTATATAGGGAAGGAAAGATAGAGAGGGGGAGGAGGGAGGGAGGAGTAGAGAGAGAGGGAGAGGTAGGGAGGGAGAGAGAGGTGAGATAGAGAGAGGGGGATGGAGACTAATAGAGATAAGTAGAAAGGGAAGGAGGGAGGGATAAAGGGAAAGAGAAGTGTGATAGAGAGAATGAGAGAGAGAGGGGGGGAGAAGGAAGGAGGAGAGATTAAGAGAGAGAGAGAGGGAAGATGGGTGGGATGTAGGAAGAGAGAGAGGGAAGGAGGAAGGTGGATAGATTGAGAGAGAGAGGAGGGAGGGAGAGGTAGAGGGATAGGTTAGATAGAGTGAAGTAGAGAGGGAAGGTGGATGGGAGGAAGAGAGAGAGGGGGAGATAGAGAGGGTGAGATAGAGAAAATTAGAGAGGGAATGAGGGAAGGAGGAATAGAGGGAGGGATGGAGGGAGAGAGAGGTGAGATAGATAGAAGTATAGAGGGACGGAGAGAGTGTGAGAAAGAGTTCTAGAACATAAGGGATAAACAATGAGTGAGATAGATCGAGAAAGATGATACAACTTGTTGATTACTAAAATTTGACCTCCTAATTACTAATATTTAACATGTTGATTACTAAAATTTGGCTAAGTTTGAAAAATTGTAAGATCTTCAAAAAAATAGAATTTGAATTATACTCCTGGAGGTCTAAAGCCACTCTCAAACATCCTGAAACTATATGCATTTAATATAACTTAAAGTATAAGAAAGTAAATGTCCATATGTAAATGTCAACTTATACTTAAATGTTTATTTCATGTATATAGTTTCCCTGAAAGATAACAAGAAGAAAGAGGCAAGAAAAAGAGAAAAAAAATATTTCAATGTAGACCAAAACGTGAGTGCATTATAATGTGCTCATGTTTTGTAAATGTCTTTTTTATTTCAAAAATGCACTTTTTTTTAACTCAAAATGCGCGCATTTTTTGAAATTAAAACCATAACGTGAGCGCATTATAAAGTGCTCGCGTTTTTGCTGTTTTAAGATGAAAAAGTAAATTGGCCACTTCTTGGCCCCCCCATCTTTTGCACTTACCCTTATATTAGTGGAAATAATTGAAATAGATCTTGATAAGATCAATCCTATAATAGAGTGACAATTTTTTAATAATGTGGAAAAAGTAAGAATTTTTATAGGTTTAGCAAGGTATTATAAGAGGTTTGTAGAAGGATTTTCTCAAATCATAAATCTAATTACTTCCTTGCAAAACAAGAATAAAAGGTTCATATGGACAGATGAGAATGACAAAAATATTCAAATCTTAAAGGAAATCTTGACTTCAACCCCTATTTTAAGAGTTTATAATCCTAATAGACACTTTGTGGTGGTTGTCAATGCTTCTAGAGAAGGTTTAGGGAGTGTTCTTATGTAGGATGAAGGTGCAATTGCTTATGAATCTAAAAAAATAAGACATGTGAACTCAATTATGCACCTCATGATTTAAAATTGGCATCAATTGTATATGCACTTGAAAAGTGGATACATTTCCTATTAGAGTAATCACTTGAATTAAAAACTAATCATCAAAGGTTGAAATATGTTTTAACTCAACCAAATTTGAATGCAAGGAAAAGAAGATGGTTGTATTATTAAGTGAATGTTAGTTTGAGAATGAGTATATTGAGGGTTATGAAAATAGGGTAGCAGATGTTTTAAGTAGAAGAAGATAATTGATGGCTATAGAAACTATTAAAACCACCTTCAAAGATCATTTTAATAGAACAAAAACAAGATCCTTGATATGATCAAGTGAAAATAGCTTTAGAAGTTTATTCAAATGATCTAAGATTTAAATAATATACTTTTAAAAGGATTAATTGCTTCAATTACATAATAGAATATATGTTCAACACTTTCTTTAGTACAATGTTTCAAATGGGGCCACCATAGGGTAGATTGGTCCTAAAATGTTAAAGGATATGGAAAGTTATATTAAAACCATAAGACAAAGGTTAAAGGAAGAATTTGATAGATAAAATATTTATGCAAATAAAAATAAAACTCAAAGAAATTTTTCAGTTGGAGAGAAGGTATTTTTAAGAGTTATGCCCCACAAAAGTTCTATCTCATTTAGAAATAATGTCAATTTAGCACCCTGATATGTTGGACCCTTTGCAATCATAGAGATAATAAATCCAATGTCTTATCAATTAGCTTTACCTCCAAGTATAAGTTTAATGCATGATATATTTTATGTGTCACTCCTTAAGAAGTATATACTAGATAGTAAACATATCTTGAATTGGCATGCCTTATGAGTCCAAAAGTTAGAAATGATAACAATATAGCCTTGAAAAAAATTAGAGAGGCGTCAGTACCAATTGCACAGTAGGATGGTAGATCAATGTAAAGTTCAATGGGATAAGTATGAAAAAGAATGCCACATAGGAAGACTCGTTTGAAATGCAACATTTATACCCTCATTTATTTTGAAACTATAAAATTGTATTACTTATTTCATTTGAATATTATTTTGATGCATTGGTACAATGCATAATTTAAGAGGGGGATTATATCATGATCCCTTCCTTTTAGTACTTTGAAAACTTATAATTGATAATTAGTTATAAAATGTTATCAAATTAGATAAAAAAATAATTAATTGTTAAAATGATAAATTATTAAATATGATAATTAAAATTAATTGAAAATATCTAAACATTATCTTGATGATGATTTTCTCTCATTGGGTTTTGAGGGAAATGGTTTGATCAACTAGTATAATTTTTTGAGCTTTCTATGGTGAGGGAAGACTTAGAGGTAGCTTTCTGGTTGAGGTGATGGTTGCGTACAAGGCTCTAGTTTCCTGTGTATGGACGAGTGGGGGAGGCCAAGCCCTCCCCCATGGAGGTTTGCATCTTTGGTGGCCTTGTACACCTTGAGTTTACTCTCATTTATTGCAATCATTGTTCCTTTGTATGTTTCTTGTTATTGTAATATCCTCACATGCGTATCCTCTTTGGTATTTTCCTTGTGTTTATTTTTTTTACATTACTTATTCTCAATTCATTTAATTATTTAAATGGAGGTGGTATAGACCCCCTCTGATCCTCATCCAAATGGGGGTAGCAATAACGGATCCTCGAATAACCTTCCTAAATCGTTCAAGAAAGTAGTTGCGGATAATGGTCATGTAATTCTTGAAGGCGTTAAATTCTCAGTGCTAAACTTATTCCTAATTCTGAAATGAAAACTGTAATTAATTCTAAAAGGGATAGGTTAAAAAATTCTACCATTTTCTTCATAGATTTAGATGTTAATAAATTGCATGCCCATAAATTTTAAGCTCTTGGATCTCTAATTTTTGGGCCAATAAGTTTGGCATCCAAGTTAGCTTTTGTAGGACAATCCAGCAAGGATTGTTTGTTATCTTTCTAAAAAATCATGACATGCAAGAAAAAAATATTGTGAAACCCTACTCTAATGTAGGAGGGTGCACCTTTAGGGATTTGGAATGTTCACATGTAGCCATAGTGGAGGTCCTAGCCTTATCTTGTGCCAAGTGGGTAGTTATTAAAAACCCACCCCTGAGTTTGGGAAAGTTATTCCCCAATTGTTAGCCCATTTCAGTGTTCTTATCAAGGTGGATGAGGCGAAAGTATCCCTACCACACTTAGATGCTCGTTCCCTTGTATCTTTGATTTCAAGGGTTGAAATGCTTGGAAAAATCAAATTATGTGATGATGGTTGTGGTTCATCTACCCTTTGGAGGTCTTAGGCAGCTTAAATGTGTGTTACATTTGCAAGAAGGAAGGCCATATTCGTAAAACTACTTGTTAATCCAAAAGAAAGTTGCTAAAGGTACTTTGAAACCAAATTTGGATAAAGAGACTTATTCAAACCCTAATTGGGAGGATGTGGCCTCCCAACCTGAAAATGGACCTCTTTTGTCAGCTCATGTGGAGGAATTCCATAGTTTGTGTGCTTCGCACCATGGTGATATCCATAATTTGAAGGGATAAGAAAGACCTCCCTCCTTCAGAACCCAGGTGGTGTGCTAGGAGAATGCTCTAGCATATAGTGCCCCCCCCTCGCTAGCCAATAATTCAACCCTAGTTCTGCTAAGAAACTCATTCAAGATATTCTTTCTAAAATATCAAACAAGGATACTAAGCAAGATGGTAGGGCATCTGTTGGCACTACAATTTCTTCTCCCACAACTTCCAGCCTTTCCCCCTCCCCACCCCTATGGGTGATGTTATTTTACTTGAAAAATTGAATTCCCAATAGCTAGCAATGAAAAAATTAAAGAAAAAATTGAGGAAAATTATCTTAAGAATTTATTTTGTAACATCAAGATCACTCCCCAAGTGTTGGAGTATAGTTTTAAAAAAGGAACTAATAAATTCCAAATCGAAATTAATAAACAAACTCCTGATATGGTGGATGGGGGTCCTAATGTTGGGGACAATAAGATAGTATCCCTAGTGGGGGATCTTGTCTTTGAAATTGAAAATAATCACCCCAAATTTGATGTTCTACAATGTAGTGGTATTCTATTAGACAAATCAAGAAATTCTAAAGAGACCATTAATTTTGAGAACACAACAGATGGAAACAACAGCAAAAGGTTTAAAGATTCCAAAGCCCCCACACCATAGGATGTTGCTACTTTGATCTCCGACCACAAATCCTCATTCACCCATCTTCAGGAATTCAAAATTGAGGGTCAAGATAATTATAATACCCAAAATCTAAAAAATAAAGAGCCATTTGAATGCTCGAATTCTAAACTTAATTGCAAAGGTATTTCCATTCAGGAGGAGAATAATAAATCTATGACTAATAATCCCTCACTAACCATGGGGACTAAGGATAATAAACAAAGTAGGAAAGATAACTTGGACCCCTTCGAAAATGTAGGATGCATTGTTAATGACAATATCACTATAGGCGGCATGTGCAAACTCCTAAGGAAAAAGTTGGTCTTGGTGAACCCAAGAAATATGGGAAGTCCCTAGCTATGGGTGGGGAAGGATTTTAGCTTGCCACAAACAAGAGGGGAAAAACAAGAATTGTGTTACAAATGCCTATCTCCAAGAGGATTGAAGTGGAAGAAAAAATTTCAAAATGTTTTGATCACTTCAAGGGTGATCTAGAAGAAACTCCTATGAACACTGAAGATGAAATTTATTTACATCTCATGGAATTCTAGGGGACTTGAGTCACCTAATAGAAAATACATTGTTAGGATATTTCTCAATTTGGAGAAACAAAGGGATATTGTACTCCTCTAAGAGACAAATGCCACTGGTTTCACACTGGATACCAATTTAAAGTTCATCTGAAATGGGTCTTCCCATTTTTCCACCTTGCATGATAAGGGGAGGGATGGTGCTTCTATCCTTTCCAATAAATGCACTCAACGTGTATTTAACCAAGGTACATACCCTTGTAATAGTTTAGTCTGGATCAACCTTGACAAATGGGAGTGAAAAGTTGGCATATGCTATGTTTATGCTTTGAATGATCACAAAGATAGAATAAGCCTATTGCAATGGTTAATGAGCCTACCCCAATGTCCCCTAGATAGTAGGGGGGACTTAAACATTGTGGAACATATAGAAGAAAAGTGGGGTGGTCTTGACATGGGTTGGAAGGGGAGTGAAAATTTCTACTGGAAAATGATGAAAGCCAAGTTAAACTTTATTAACCCAATGAACGGTGGCAAGAAGGACTGCAAAGGTGTTTGGTTTACATGGTGCGACTCCTAAATAGGTGACAAGAGGATTTATTGTATATTGAATAGGATATATTCCAACAAATATTTCTTCAACTTTACTCCTAATAGTGATGGGTTCAAATTTTGTGTCTACCCCTACACCTTGTCAGATCACCACCCCATAAAAGCCACTCTAAACACCATCTAGGGAAAGCCAAAGGACTTTTTAAGTCTTCCAACTTTATGCTCAATACTCATCTCTTAAAATAAAATGATTATCTAGATTCCATCTTTACTCTTAGGTAAATTAACAAGTGGATGCTAAAAGACTTAAGTTTCATTGAAAGGTGGGAGCAGAATGTCCTTAGCTGGACAAAACTCTTTTAGACTATAGGGAAGAAAAAGGCATTGGATAGCAAGAAAGAAGAATTAGAGCTGCATGACAAGCTTCTCTTAGCATAATCTAAGATCCAATCAATCCCAAATGATGAAGCTTTGTGCAAGGAACTTATCCTTGCCAAAAACAAGTTAAGGAAGATTTAAACTCACAAAATCCAATGACTTAAAGTAAGGGATAAGCTCAATTGGATAATTTGTGGTGATAAGGGGTCTAAATTCTTCTTTATATACTTGAAGGAAATACCCTCACCTCGCAAGAAAAAAATGAATAAATATGCGAGGAAGGTAATACCCTCACCTCGCAAGAAGACATTCTACATCAATTCCAAGATTACTTTACAAAACTCTTCTCTTCTGAGAGTAGTGGTTAAAGTAGCCATAATGCAAGGAATCTTATTAAAGGTATTATTTCCCAAAAATTCTCCAAGGAGGACGCTTCAGGATTAGCTATAGTCATAACTGAAGGGGAAATGAATAATGACATCCTCTCAATGAGTAATGATAAGTCCCCTAGGAGTGATGGACTACCTTCTCATATTGGGTTAGCAAAGATCTATTGCAAGTTTATGTGGAAGCATTAGATAAAGGGTCCTTGGGGAAAATTATGAACAAAGGCATTATTAACCTTCTTCCAAAATGTGGAGATAAGAATCTAATCAAGAATTGGAGATGAATTACCCTACTGAATGTCTCCTACAAGATTCTTGCCAAGGTGATTGCCTTAAGACTTGTTAATATTCTCCCAAAATTCATTAACAACACTCAAACTAGATTCATTAAGGGGAGATACATATTAGAAAATCTAATTACAAGTTGGGAGTCTATGGAATGGGCAAGGCACTCCAATCATAGTGGTACTATGCTCCTACTAGATTTTGAAAAAGTATATGATAGGGTTGAATGGGTCTTCCTAAGGACCACCTTGGAAGCCTTTGGCTTCCCCAATGAATTTTTCAAAATGGTTGGTACCCTCTTAAAATATTTTGTAGCACAGGTGGATGTGAATGAGGCACTCTTAGAGGAGTTTAGCCTTGAAAGATATATTAGGCAAGGATGTCCATTGGCACCAGCCATATTTGTTATTGCCTTAGATGCTCTTCACTATTTATTAAGGGAGCACACTATGACACCTAAGGTCAAAGGTATAAGACTCTCAAACCAAAGTGAGGTTTTAAACATTTAGTTTGATGATGATACACCCATCTTCCTAGGGCATGAAGAAGATAATATGCACTCATTGATGGAAAAGTTAACACTATTCTACTAGGAATTGGGTGGAAATCTGAATTGCCAAATAAATTCTCCTTGGATGGAAAGAATACCCACCTGAGTGGATCAAGAACTATGAGTTCCAATGTAGTGGACTCAATAAAAAAAGTTAGATATCATGGGATCCCATTTTCTATCAATCCTAATCTAAATGAAATGTAGTTATGGATTAGGGAAAAATTGAAAACAAGATTGAAGGTAGGAATAAGCAGTATGTATCACTAGCTAGAAAAATTCAAGTATGCCAAAAATTCCTCTCTTCTTACAACATATACTTTGCTTTGATATGGTTCTTCAAAAACTATCAAGTCAA
Source organism: Sequoia sempervirens (assembly GCA_007258455.2). Taxonomy (NCBI): domain Eukaryota; kingdom Viridiplantae; phylum Streptophyta; class Pinopsida; order Cupressales; family Cupressaceae; genus Sequoia; species Sequoia sempervirens. The sequence continues at coordinate 132,605 of VDFB02362977.1, read as the reverse complement.
AAAAAATTAGAAGAGAATTAGGAATTTCCTCTAGTCAAATGGGAAAGGAAAAAATAAAAAGCATTCAGTTAAATGGGATTGGCGTTGCATTGATAAAATGCAAGGTGGTATTGGTTTGAAGGATCTAATACTACATGGTATTTCCCTTGCATCCAAATGGATTGTAAAGTCCTTGGTTGGAAATGAACCTTGGAAGGTTCCAACAAGGAACAACATACAAATCTCCACCCCTAAACAAGCTAAGCCTTGGAAAATGTTGCCTATTAGCGATATTCTCAATAGCAAACTCCCTATGGTTCTAGTCGGCTCCCTGGTCTTCAAAATTTTGTGGAAAAATTGGGAGTTAGTTAAGCATAGCATGATGATAAGTAATGGTAAAATATCCTCATACAACAATAATAGTTGTCAAGCCTATAGTTCCATATGGTGGAACCTGGAGCATAAATCTAAGCCCATTGCTCTACTGCAGGGGTGCTCTACTAATAAGTAAGCCCAAAAGTCTTGAATGCACAAGACAACTAAGAGGGGGTTGAATCAGTTATATATTAAAACATTAAAACCCTCATTAACATTCAGATCCACATCAACTTTAATAACCTTTAATCTATTAGAATAATTTAGCATGAAAGCAAATAACAGAAATTGAAACACATCAACACCATGCACAAAAGAACACCAAATTTATGTGGAAAACCCAAGAAGGGAAAAACCACAATGAGGATTAGCTCACAATATAGATTAATTAAAACACTGAATATAATAGGCTCACTAACCAAAAGAAATAAGGGCTCACTACCAAATTATAGAAAAGAAGAAAGAAGAATGTTATAGTGAGAAATCCATCTCAATGCAATAGAAAAGTCCACCACAACATCACCAACACATTCTCAACCTTTCAGAAGATTGTAGAAACCTTCTGCTCACTACTTCCAATAGTCTAACTCATTAAAGCTCACATTACACTTCATAAATTTTCACTTCAAACCTCTTCAATTTGCATCACACTCACTACACACACATCCTCCATAAACACAACACTTATTTATACCTTCTTCAACCTTGAGAACATTCTCTAAGGTTGGCTATGCACCTCAACCGTGCAAACTCAAATTAGGTTGGCACCAAAAGATTCCCGCAGTGGAAAGGAATGAAGGTAGACCACATCACACCTTAACTTGAACCTAAATACATTCATACATGCCACGCCACACTTCCACAAACATCGAAGAAAATACGTAACTAGTGTAAACATCTAAGGTTAGTCAAACCCGTATAAACACCATTAAAAAATTAAGTACACACTTCCTTTTGATCCAAAGATGAATTGTGAACCGTACATAACACTTAAATACAATCTAGAATATTCCACAAACACCCTGAAATCCAACAGATTCCTTTGCAACAACTTTCACTTGAAAAACAAACTCATCTTGTACACCTAGATAATCTTCCACACACTACAACTCAAAAAACCAACTTGCAAAGGACCAAACCATGAAAAAATTCAAACGAAGGTAGATATGAACCTTATCAAAACACTCCCAGAACCACAAGACCAAAAACCAAATTGCGGAGAAATACAGAGTAAAACCATTTCTCCCATACACCACTATAATACACAGTTCACACATTGATAAACACAATTTTCTCTGTACAATGATCCACACCAAGATGTTGGAACACAACAATTTACTAAGAGGGGGGGTGAATCCATAGATCTAAAAACTCATCTCTCAAAACCTTTGTACAAACTAGCTTCTCAAGCCCTTAATCACTACTGCATATTAATTCTTGCAACCCTTTATGCAGATTTACTAAACATGCAAAAAGATAAACATACACACACACACAAAATCCCATAACACATGATGTACGTGGAAAAACAAAGATGGGAAAAACCATGGTGATAAATGTTGCTTGAGTCTACTGCTCAAATCCAGTGTCACAAATAAGTCTTCTATTACAATATTTTAGGGAACCAACCCAAGGAAGCACCAACTCCAAGGAGACACCAATCCCCTACACTAAGAACCAACTCAGTTATCTGATGGCACCAACCAATCATATTTACATTGAAAAATACATTTTTGTTTGCAATTCAATGTTGCAACTTACTTTGCAACTACACAATACTTTGTTGCAATCTTTGCAACTTACTCTTTGCTACTGATGCTTGTCTCAACAAAACATCCCCTCTACTTTTCACTCACTCTCTTTCTCTTCTACACTTCACTCTCTTCTACACTTAGAACAATCATTGTTCTACTTGCTGCACTGCACTCTGCACCTTGAATGTTAACCTTTAATGATGTTTTGTTTTTTATTTGGGTTCTACTCATTCAAAATGTGCATACTCTATCTGTTGCACTATTCTCTCTTCACCCTCTTGCAGACTTCATTTCCTCAACACATGTAGACTCTACACTTTCACAATATTTGATTGTCTTCTTTCTTCATAGACTTGTAATTACTACCTCAAGATTCTCACACATGATCAGATCATGTTAAATCCTCTATTAGGGTTTCCTTCACCTGATGACATCTTCACCAAGCTTCATGTTCATCTTGAGCCTTGTACCACCATCCAACTCATTATTAATACATCTCATAGAGTTTTCCATTTATCGTCATACCTTGCATCAAGCCTCACAATATTTAATTTTGTTACAGAGAATTTGTCCAAATTAGCTCTCTATCAAACCCTAGAATCAAATATGCATTAAATGCATTTCCTTCTTTGATCGTTAATTCTAATATTCATTGAATTAGTGATTTGTGTTGCATCTTACCAAATCAAATCTTAATCGACAATCGTCAAAAATCCATTTGTACCAATTAATTATTTCCTCTATGTTGGTTACCATTAGAAACCCTATTTACATGGACTTAGCCATTGTGTATCTTCACCTTTGAATTTGGGTCGTCAATCCTATCTCTTCATGTCATGATCCTCTGGCTCTCCCTTCCTCTTGGTACCTTTAAAACATGATCGTTAGATCATCTTCTTTAAACGTGTGTCGTTGATATTCAACACATGATTGTCACCTATTGTATTCACACTTAGGACACCATGATCCAATCCATGATTTCAGATCTTCAACTCTTAATCTCTGTAGTCCATCACATCGTCATTAACATTGTGAAACTCACAACAACAATGTGAGTTGACATATCATTACATCGAAGAGACTTCAAATTACTCACTCCAATATTTGGAGGTCTCTTCAATCGGCTTCATTCAATCACCACCGTTGATCAAATTTAGTTTGATCTCCACCATTTATCTTTTACATACACCGCTTGCCATATGTAGGGTCCACCAAGACACACATCCAAATCCCACTATCTCGTGAGCTTTGACAATGGGCCCATTGATTCTCAACAGGCTAGTGGGTTGTCGCCATTTTTCATCCATGTGATCACCACACAACTCACAACAACGATGTGAGTTGGTCTATCGAGCAATCATTCTTTTCCATCTAGACATGCTGACACATACACTATTGGCTCCTATCAAGTGGGTGGTCCCCACTATCCACATGTCATCCTTATCAACACTATGCAGCAACCATCACCTATGTGACTTGGCATATTGGTCAATCACATGCCACCACTTGTCCTCACACGTCACCATTCACCATCGTCGATCTTACATCATGCATCATTGTTATAGATATGCCTTTATTTCTTCTTCAACAATGTGAGTGGGCATGGCGATCACTGTTGGATCAATCACCATCCAACCAACACTATCCCCCACTATATCGCTAGCAAATGACATAAGCCCTAAAAATCCTAGCAAGTTGGAGGGCTACTACCACCTGTTCACTTTAGACATTACCTCCTTCCATGTCACACATTCTTCTATAGCTTCATCCTTCATCTGGTCCTACCAGACTCTGTAGCGAGCACTGTTAGATCTTCCTCGTTCAATCTACACCATTCCTGACCCACGAACAACACAACAGGCTGGTGTGCATCGTCTAATCTCCAAGGCCTAATCTCTACCGTTGATCAAGCTTTCATCACCATGTCAAGAGGACACTAAAACTACTCACTTCGATATTGTGTTGTCTCTTCGATATGGGTTAGCACCACCTATGCACATGTCATCTCCTTCGTCGCCTTTCACTTAATCTGGTCCCACCATCTTCATCAATGATCATCATTCATCCACCGTGGATTAATCTCCATTGTTCCCCGCTTCCTCGGGGGACTTAGTTGGGACCCACCACTGACTCAACGAGAAGGTGGGGAGGTCATTAGATCTTGCTGCCTCAACCAACACCATCAATCCCATTGAAGGGAAATATTTGCATAAGACTTAGGAAATATTAAATGCGACAAATATTTGCTCGATTGATAATTGCTAGGAAAGGGGCTAGTCATACCCATGACTTCAAAGACATAAGTTGTAACTTATGTGATTGATTGCCTCCAATAGGTAGTCAACGATGAAATAGAAAACTTGTTAGAGATCCATGATTGCAACAACCTTAGGGTTTATCTGCAAAACCCTAGTTCAGTGAGAGAGCATAATTAATTCGATAATGGTCAAGTCTTGCATCCTCTAGATTTGCACTTCACTTTTCTAAGAATCTATCAAAAAACCTATGTCAAATCTGCATGGCGATTTGTCTTTAGATACTCGGAAGAACCTTATGCAACATCATGTAAATATTGCAAGAAAATAATGCAACATTTGAGCAACTTAGCAACATTTTCATATACATTTTCTTGTCTTCATCATTCTACACCAACTCTTCCAAACATTGGTCCTTTGGTCTTCATGACATCCAATCACATCATAGAACAACCTTTTTGCATCAATGACACCTTTTGTCATCATGCCAACAATCTACTCTTTAGGATCAATTCCTCTTACCTTTGATCTCTTCTTTGACATCAATGACACTCTTACATTAATGCCAACATTTCCCTTTACCATATTAGGTCCATCTCACCTTTGATCCTCTTTCATCCTGCCAACAATCTCCCTTGCATGATTTCCCCTTTTGACATCAATGACAACAATATGTCAACAATCTCCCCCTTTTTCATTGATGGAAAAACTAAATGCTCGACCAACAGCCAATGGTCTGATACCAATGGTGGATAACATCTTAGCTCAATTCTCCTTTTCTCATCCTTATGAGTATTTTCATACTTTTCTCCCATGCTCACTTGCTTGAAAATTTGCACAACTTTCTCCCCCTTTGACATCAATGGAAAAGGGTCACACACCTAAGTTTCTTTTCTCAATTCACCATGCTGCTATAGCCTTCACTTCTACTTATCAATGAAAAAGGGACTTTAATCTCCCCCTTTGATTGATACTAGCTAATACCATTTTTTTTTCTTTCATACCAATTGTTTCACTCAACCTTTGATTGCAATGGAAAAACCATATGCTCCAACTACTCTGTACCAATTAAGACTATCTAATACCAGTTGAAGTGCCATTACATGCTCTGAACCAATCAAGTCTGATACCAATTGTAGATATTCAGATTCATGCTTTGTACCAATTGAATCATATTCTTGACATCCATTGTTGATATCATGCCCTGATACTAATTAACATTTTGAACTGCATTGTACCAAGTATGACACTAATTTGATGCCAAAAGCAACTCCCCCTTAGATTTTTCTCCATTCTCTCTTCTACATACTTGAGAACTTGCTCCAATTTAGGCTCTATACCAACTAAACAGTTATGAACCAGTTCACAATGTTCTAACACCAATTGGAACCACTCTATACCAATTGTAACAAAAGAAATTTTGAGTGTATTTATAAAACAACTCCCCCTGTCGGGCATATCTCCACTTCTTGCAGTCAAGGAACATTTATCTTAACATATCACTTACACAACTACCTTCTCCTTCAACTACAATTATTCTTCCCCCTTTACAAGAATTTTAAAGAGCAAGAATGTAGCCATGAATTTGCAACCATCAAGTCTTTAGAAATTTGTAAAGCTTATTTTACCAGACTTGATCTATCATTTTCATTTCTAGGGATGAATAAGATACTTATTTAGGTTTTCTTGGACTCATTCCCTATCACTAAGACTTAGTCTTGTAAGGCAGGAGTAGCCACTTTGGGTACTGCATGTTGACCTTTCACTCTCCACACCCTTTTGGGCTTCTTTTTTGTCTTTTCAACCTTCTTCTCATCAGCATGTGAACTCTTGTTCACTCTAGGAAATGTATTCCTTTTCTTAATTTCATAATGTGCTTTTGGTCTTACATGAATTGTTCTACAATATCTAGCTATGTGACCAAAATTATTATAGTTAAAGCACATTACATTCATGTCTACAATAGGGGAAAATGAATTTATATTCACACATTTTGTGCTCCTTCTAGGTGCAGCTCTACATTCACAAGCCCTATGACCAAACTAATTACAGGTATAACAGTAACCATGAAAACATGATGAGTACCTAGTCATATCTTTTCCTTGTGAAGGATGAGGTGGTATTCTTTGCTTTGACTCCTTCATGTATCTCATCCTTGTGACTCCATCTACATCAACTCCCTTTGTATGTTTCTTTTTCTTCAATTTTTCAGGGACTAATTTCTTCATCTTCTTATTTGCTACAGGCATCCCTTTTTATCTAACTTCTTTTTCTTAGTAGCGGTACGCTTCTTTTCTTCTTTTTATTTCTTCACTTCAGTAGTGCCTTTATCTGATCTTCTATTTCTAGAGGCATTTTCCTTGGAACATCTTTCTTCTGCTTTAAATCTGTCATATAATTTTGTAGAAGTACTAGTAAAAGGACTCTTTCCTTTTGCAAATCCAAGGCCAACCTTTTCCTTAGGTTTTGATGGATTTTGTGATTTTACCAATTCATCTAATATATTTGATCCACCTTTTAGCTTTATACCCTTGTTAATCTATTCCTTAGCATTTTCTAAATCTTTTCTTAAGGTTGTTATTTTTGCCTCTAACTTCATGCACTCATTAGATTTAGATTGTAGTTCATATCTAACTACATCTTCTACTCTCTTTGCTTCTTCCATTTGTATTTTTAGACTATCTATCATTTGATTAGATTCTTCAAGACTTTTAGTTAACCTCTCTATCTCTTTTTGTGTATGCAACTTTTTTTCTTCATTCTCCTTCTTCAAGCCTTTAATCTCATCTAGAGAACTGATGACCCTAACTTCTAGGTCCACTTCTTCCTTTTCATTAGACATTGTACCAAATTCCATGGACAAGGATTCATTCCCCTCAATCTCACAGGTACTTTCATGTTCGTCATCTGAGCTTCCAAAAACATCTGATAACCTATTTTCCCCTTTTGTGTGTAGATCCTTCTTATTTTTCTCTTTACTATTCTCTTCTTTCTTAGAGTTATCTTTTTCACTATGAGGGAATTCAATAGCAACAAGACCTAATCTACCAAAGCTAAAAAAATTAAGGGGTAGCTTACCTCTGTATTTTCAAGAGCCTCTTCTTAATCTTCTAATGCAATCAACTTCATCTTTATCAGCCTTCTCAAATCCAGATGTAGATGTTGATTCCTCTTTACTTCTAGCTGCAAAAACTCTCATGGATGTGTCTACTCTCTTCTTATATTCACTTGTATTCATACTTTCAAACTCACCTCCATATGTTTGAATCTTGGCCTACACTTTGCAATCTTCACCACCATACATCTTCCTTAACTCATTCCATGTATCATGTGTATTTTTACAATGTATAACTTTGGTAGCAATCAATCTTGACAACCCACTCAGAATTTTAAATGTTTCCTTAGCATTATTTTCCAAAGCCTTCCTTCCAGAAGTATTAGTGGGAAGAATAACAGAAGCCTTGTATCCCTTCTCAATTGAAATTCACACATTAGACACTAATGATTTCAGATTTACTTTCATTTTACTGCTCCAAACCATATAGTCTAATCCATCAAAGAGAGGTACTTCTTTTGTAGATGAGCCTTCCTGAATAACCATTTTGTGTTCACTTTACCAAGATCTACCTGAGCTGATTAAGCTTATCCTAGGAAACCTAGGGCTCTGATGCCAATTGTAGGAACACAACAATCTACTGAGATGGGGATGAATCAGTAGATCTAAAAACTCAGCTCTCAAAACCTTTGTGTAGACTAGCTTCTCAAGCTATTAATCTCTACTGTAGATTAATCCTTTAAACCCTTTATGCAGATTTACTAAACATGCAGAAACATAAACATACACACACACACAAAATCCAATAACACGATGTATGTGGAAAACCCAAGATGGTAAAAACCACGGTGACAAATGTTTCTTGAGTCTACTACTCAAATCCAACATCAAAAATAAGTCTTTTGTTACAATATTTTAGGGAACCAACCCAAGGAGGCACCAACTCCTTGATTTAGGAGCACCAACTCCAAGGAGACACCAATCCCCTACACTGAGCACCAACTTAGTTATCTGATGGCACCAACCAATCAGATTTACATTGACAAATACATTTTTGTTTACAATTCAATGTTGCAACTTACTTTGCAATTTCACAATACTTTGTTGCAATATTTGCAACTTACTCTTTGTTGTTGATGCTTTCAATATTAGAAACACATCCCCTCTACTTTGCATTCACTCGCTTTCTCTTCTGCACTTCACTCTCTTCTGCACCTAGAACAATCATTGTTCTATCTTGCTACACTGCACTCTGCACCTTGAATGTTAACCCTTGATGATGTTCTACTTTATGTTTGGGTTCTACTCATTCAGAATGTGCATACTCTATCTGCTACACTATTCTCTCTTCACCCTCTTGCAAACTTCATTTCCTCAACACATGCAAACTCTACACTTTGACAATATCTAATTGTCTTCTTTCTTCACCAACCTGTAATTACTGCCTCGAGATTCTCACACATGATCAAATCATGTTGAATCCTTTGTTAGGGTTTCCTTCACCTACTAACATCTTCAACAAGATTCCTATTCATCTCTGGCCTTACACCACCATCCAACTCATCATTAAGACATGATAGAGTTTACCAGATATTTACATACCTTACATCGAGCCTCATAGCATTTAATTTTTTTACAAAGAATTTATCCAAATTAGCTTTCTATCAAACCATAGAATAATATATGCATTAAATGTGTTTCCTTCTTTGATCGATCTAATTTTTATCTTCATCAGCTTAGTAATTTGTGTCGCCACTTACTAGATTAAATCTCAATTGACAATGGTCACAGATCTAGTTGGACCAATTATTTCTTTCCTCTGTGTCGGTTACCATTCAAAACCCTATTTACAAGGACTTAGTCATTGTGTATCTTCACCTTTGAATCTGGGGCTGTCAATCCTATATCTTCGTGCCAAAATTATTTGGCTCTCCATTCATCTCAACACCTTGAAAACATGATCATTAGATCATCTTCTTTAAACGTGCGTCATTGATCTTTAACTCATGTCTGTCGCTTATCATATTCACACTTAGGGAACTAAGATCATATCCATGATGTTAGATCTTCAACTCTTGATCTCTACCATCCATTGCATCCTTTTCAACATCATGCAGCTCACAACAACGATGTGAGTTGACATATCATTACATCGAAGACACTTCAAATTACTCACTCTGATATCTGGAGGTCTCTTCGTTCAACTTCATTTGATCACCATCTTTGATCAAATTCAATTTGATCTCCACCACCTATCTTCTACATACACCACTTACCATATGTAGGTTCCACCAAGACACAAGTCCAAGTCCCACTACCCCATGAAGCTTTGACAATGCACCCACTGATTCTCAATGGGCTAGCTGGTTGTCACCATTTTTCGTCCATGTCATCACCACACAACTCACAACAACGATGTGAGTTGGTTTGTCGATCAATCATTCTTTTCCATCTGGACATGTTCACACATACACTACTAGCTTCTATCAAGTGGGTGGTCCACACTATCCACATGTCATCCTTGTCAGCACCATGCAACAACCATCACCTATGTGACTTGACATATTGGTCAATCACATGGCACCACTTTTCCTCACATGTCACCATTCACCATTGTTGATCTTGCATCATGCATCGCTATTATAGATATGCCTTTATTTCTTCTTCAACAATGTTAGTGGGCATGGTGATCATCATTGGGTCAGTTTCCATCCAATCAACACCATTCCTCGCTATATCACTAGCAAAGGACATGATCCCATATAATCTTATCGGGATGGAGGGCTATTGCCACCTTTTCACTGTAGACATTACCTCCTTCCATGTCACACCTTCTTTTGTAGCTTCATCCTTCATCAGGTCCTACCAGACTCTATAGTGAGCACCGTTAGATCTTCCTTGTTCAATCTGCATCATTCCCCGTTGTCCCTCGGGACTTAGTCAGGACCCACGAAAAACACAACGAGCTGGTGAGCACCATCCGATCTCCAAGGCCTGATTTCTACCGTTGATCAAGTTGTCATCGCCATGGCAAAGGGACACTAAAACTACTCACTCTGATATTGTGTTGTCTCTTCGATATGGGTTAGCGCCACTTGTGCACACATCATCTCCTTCATCGCCTTTCACTTAATCTGGTCCCACCATCTTCATCAATGATCATCATTCATCCACCGAGTATTAATCTCCACCATTCCCCACTTCCCTGGGGGACTTAGTCAGGACCCACCATAGACTCAACAGGTAGGCGAGGAGGTCGTTAGATCTTGTTGCCTCAACCAACACCGTCGATCTCATTGAAGGGAAATATTTGCATAAGACTTAGTAAATATTAATTGCGAAAAATATTTTCTCAGTCAATAATTGCTAGGAAAGGGGTCGGTCATACCCATGACTTCAAAGACATAAGTTGTAACTTATGTGACCGGTTACCTCTAGTAGGAAATCAATGATGAAATAGAAAACATGTTAGAGCGCCATGACTGCAACAACCTTAGGGTTTATCTACAACCCTAGTTCAACTAGACAACATAATTAATTTAATTTTGATCAAGTCTTGCATCCTCTAGATCTGCACTTCACTTTTCTGAGAAGCTCTCAGGAAACCCATTTCAAATCTGCACATTGATTTGTCTTTAAACACCTAGAAGAACCTTCTACAACATCATGTTAATATTGCATGACAATAATGCAACATTTGAGCAACTTAGCAACATTTTTAGATACATGTTCATGTCTTCATCATTCTACACCAACTCTTCCAGACAATTATCCTTTGGTCTTCATGACATCCAAGCACATCACAGAACAACCCTTTTTCATCATGCCAACAATCTACCCTTTAGGATCAATTCCTCTTTCCTCTGATCTCTTCTTTGACATCAATGACACTCTTACATTAATGCCAACATTCTCCTTTACCAGATTAGGTCCATCTCACCTCTGATCCTCTTTCATCATGCCAACAATCTCCCTTGCATGATTTCCCCTTTTTACATCAATGACAACAGTATTCCAATAGAAGAAACTCTAGATATAAGACCTATAAATACATCTGATCAATATATTTGAACCACACAAGAAGATCTTCAACACTGAAGAAATGCGGAGCAAAACCAAAACACCACTTTGTGTTCCAAAACAACTCTCAACCATATCGTTTCCTCTTTTATTTAAATTTTCTAAAAAGAACTTGGAAACCAAGCACCAGAGACATATTCTCATCATCTGAAACACCTCCTCATCACAACCAAACCAACATAGCAACTCAACCATCCAAATTCTTATCAGGGAAACACTAGAGGTTGACACTAGTAACACTTACTAATGACAACATAATGAAAGTAATCATTTGAAGCATCATCACAACTTATCAACCATCAATAGACTTCCAACAATCACCAACAATGTGAACCAGTTGACATAAATGACAACACCAACTACTCCTACTTACCACAAAAAGGGAATCCTTACCTTCAAAGATATTATGTCTAATGGTCAAATCAAAATCTATAACATCTTGGATTCTAAGTTCAATCTTCCAGATTCAAGTTTGAGAACTTATAGCACCCTTCAAGAGGTCTATAAAGGGGTTAGCTTCCTCATATGCATTGATAAGGAACTTGAGTTATCGAAGGACCTCATTTGGAAAGATGTCTCTACCTTCCCTGAAATAAAAGCTAAAACTATTTATAAAACACTAACTAATGATATTTCTATCATTGATCATCTTAATAAAAGTTGGAATGTATCCCTTTCTAATAATCAATGGAGAAAAAATCAATACTATATGGCATAATGCCAAGGATCCCAAGAAGGATTGATTTAGATGGCTAATCACTCTGCATAAAGTTCCTTTAAAAAAAAATTATAATGATGTGGATATCTGTAGCATTTGTAGAACTCATGAAACTATCAAGCATATTTTTTTTATTACTTTTATTAAAAATAAATTTGGAAAATATTTTGTAAATAAATGTGTATTTGGGATAAAGATGATAGATTTATATGGAATAAAGCGATAATCAATAATATGAAGCTGAATAAATATTATAGATTTTTTGAGACTGTTTGTCTACTTAAATCTTATGGTACATCTAGAAAGAAAGGAATGAGGACAAATTTCAAGGTAGTAGGAGGTCGCTTACTGAGTCTTCCAAAAGACTCACATTTCTTTACATCATTTTACAGGTTACTATCCATTTGGAGATTTCAATGACCAAGTTTTGGAGGCTGATCAAGGAGGGCTCAGTTATAATCAATAGAGAGGAGGTGAGGTGTGGGCATGCACATCATCGCAACCATGAGGAGGTTGAAGCATTCCTAAGGGCCTTGAATGAATTCTAGAGAGCATTTAACTATACATCTTTGAATGTAGAAAGACCTAAGGAACCACACCCTACAGTACTCTAAGGGAATGAGGATGTCATCTCAACTACAAGGGATGTTAGATCCAATATACAAGACTTTAAAGGCAGCAATGGTTAATCTTTAGCAAGTTTATTTCAGATTGTTTATAGATTAAGACGACTATATGCAATATTTTTTATAGACCAACAACCTTCTGATCATTTATAGGTTGTGTATTCTATATAGCAGTGATACCTGTAATTCATCACTGCTTTTGTATATATCCAGTGCTAATAGCTATAAAATACTCTAACATAAACTATGGAAGGAAATTATAAAATGATTACTATGTGTTGAATGTTACTATGGCAGAAAGATGTAATTTCTTTGATTTACTATTATTAATACAAAAAAAACATTATCTTGATTATTTAAAAGAAAATTTAAAAATTAATAATAAAATAAAAGAGTAAAAATAAATAAATAAAATAAAAATAAAGTAAGGAAAACAATTATCAAACTAATATTAGATGGAGTGGATAAAATTAAATATTGAATGTTTTTTATCCAAACTTTATTTTCAATTTTTAAATTTTATTTGCATGAGGCTAATATTAAAAAAAAAATTATTTATATTATGTGGTACTTATCATTATTGTTTTAAAATTATCTTGATTTAAATTTTGCACATAAAAATATTTTTTTATAGGTGAACATTATTTTAATAACTATGTTTGAAGTAAAATTCTTGGGAGGCACCTTGAATGCATTACACTATTGGTAAGTCAACAAGAAAACCAAAGCCTAATAACACCTGTCACTTTGGAAGAAGTAAATACAATTATTTTTTGGCTCAGCCCAGACAAAGCCTTGGGCTCTAATGGGTTTCTCGTTTCCTTTTACCAACACTTCTAAGAGTTTCTTGGGATTGAGATTTGGAAGTTTGTTAAAGAATCAAGGAAGTCAGGGAAGATCCTTCAAGATTTCAATAACACCAATATTGCCCTCATCCCCTAGAAGAAATTTGTTTTGCCATTCATGAAATATAGACCAATCTCACTATACAGTACAATATATAAGGTAATCATAAAGGTAATGGCAAAAAACATGAAAATATTGCTCCCATCCTTAATATCCCAAGAACAAAGTGGATTTCTACTAGGAAGAAACATCATGAATGAAATAGTCATTGCACACAAAGTAGTTCAATCCATAAAAAAGAAAACTTAGAAATGTATGATTCTTAAATTGGATATAAGCAAGGCTTGCGACTGTGTTAGCTAGAGATTTTTGGTTAAAGTCATGGAAAAAATTGGGTTTTTCCAAGATTAGTTTAACTAGGTTTTCTCTTGCATCTCCTCCCCTCACTATTTTGTCATCATAAATGGATATCCCTATGGGTTTTTTTGAATTTGCAAGGGTATTAAGATAGGGGGGTCCTATTTCCCCCTTCCTCTTTATGATTATGGCAAAGGCGCTTAATAGAAGAACCACAATAAAGGCAAAACAAGGTTTGTGGAAGGGGATCCCCATCATAAGAAATATTCTTGTCATTTCACACCAAATGTTTGTAGACAACACAGTACTTCATGGAAATACCACATTAAAAGAAGCTAATGTGATCAAAGACACATTGGAAAATTATATAAGTCACTCAGGTTAAGTTTTGAACAAGGAGAAATCTAAAATATACTTTTTTAATGACAAAAATCCCATGTAGAGGCGTATAGAAACATTACTTGGATATAACATCAAATCACTACCATGGCCATAATTAGGAATACCACTATTTCAAGGGGCAGTATGTTCTTTGTTGTGGGCAGACACAGTGGCCAAATGCAAGAAAAAGTAGTCTTGGAAAGGTCAATGACTTACAATGCTAGGGATATTAATGATGATCAAGGTTGGCCTAGCTACTATCCCCATATACCTCTTATCTTCCCTGGAGATGACCAATAAGGTTGAAAAGGATTTTGTATAAATACAAAGAAGATTCCTATGGGAGGGATCAAATGATGTCAAATGAATTCCCCTCATTGCTTGGGATAGAGTTAAATAGAAGAAAATATTTGGGGGTGCTAGTGTTAAAGATATTCAAATTCAAAATCTAGCATTAGGAGCAAAGCTAGCATGTAAAATTTTTTAGAAACCAAATGTAATGTGGGCCAAAGTCTTGCAAATAAAATATCTCAGTGATGCAAATTCAAAAATAATTTTGACCATAGCTAATCCACCACAAGGATCACATTTGTGGAATTTCATGATGAAATGTTGCCACATAATCATAGAGCACCTATCTTGGAAGTTAAATGATGGTAGATTAAAGCATTGTTTTGGAGGAATTTGTGGAATGCTTTCTGTTCGCTACAAGATATTCTTGAACTCCAAGAAAGTAATGAAATATTGACTACAAAATATGGAGATAAGGTAAGGGACTATATCATACCACATAATAGCATTGTAGGGTCAACATTCCACTAGAAGAATTTTGACTTCTTACCAATGGATTCTAAGAATGTGTTAACCCAAGAGCTATCAAAGTAGAATGTATTCTTATCAAATAGAAACAATGAGATAATTTGGTGTGGAGAAAAATTGGGGGAACTACTTAGTGAAAATAAGTTATGAAGTGCAAATGGTAGAACATCAATAGAACCAATGGCCTACAAAATTATGCTAGGGGTCAAATGTCCTCCCAAAATTTGATGTATTTGCATGGACTACACTAAAAAATGGAATATTCACAAGTGATATATTGATCAAATAAGGATTATTTGGGCCCTACTAGTGTCTTATGTGTGAAGAAAATGATGAAATTGTAGAAGTTAAAAAATCAACTTCACATCTCCCAAGGATCACGTGCAATCAAATACTTATCACAGAAAGAGAGAATAGAAAAGTTATGGATACCAAGAGCTATTGATCCAAAAAGCATGAACCATAATTAATATGCATCTTAATAATTATACAATAAGGAATTTTTATAAAAGGATAATAAACCTAGAAACCCTAGTTGAGGATAAAACAAGATCATGACATGTGTCCTCATCCTATGACATGAGATATAAAAAAAAAATGACCTAAGTAAGCTTAAGTAATTAGAGGAAAATTTACCTAATAATTAAGTAAATAATTAATTAGGAAATACCTTTTACTCTAACACCCCCCTTAAGTGAAACTTAAGGAGAAGCTCAAAACTCTAAAAATGAATGCACATGATGGGTCCCGACAAACAAGGCCTGGTGAGGTACCCAAGTACAAACAATCTAATCTCTCACAACTAGAGAAAAGGAGAAAAACCCTGTGGGAGAAAACTCCTCTCCAAAAGAGAAAAAAGAAAATGAAGGACTAAAAGGCCTTCAAACCAATGTGAAGGACTAAGAAGTCTTCAAAACAAAATGTCCCAAAGAGTAGGAACAAAGGATGAGCATGAAGAACATAATTGAAGCATGAAGAAGCTGCAAACACTATCGAAGAATGACTGCTATAATGCTGAAAGAAGAACCTCCTTTGAAATCAGGATGAAGATCAGGATCAAGTAGACAAAAATTTGCATGAGTTCCCCCAATGATAGTACTTGAATCAGATGGAAAACAAAGGAAAAACACTTGGAAATCAAAGATACATATGGCACATGAATCTACATGAGTGACCCCAACGAAACTACTCAACCAATGCATGAAAACTGCAAGTCAAAAATATAGGTACTAATAGTCCAAAGAAACTGATCAACTAAAGATGGAAGGTTGCCTCCACAAAATAGGAATACAAGAGTGTCTATATGGTAAATGTCCCATCTCACTGAAATGCATTGGTAACTAGCCATTGCATTCACCTAGTACATAAGAACAAAAACTAGATACATAAAACACTCCAAATCAAAACCAAGAAAGCATTAGCACCAGCAATATGACACCCCCCATAATGTTGAGATGGGGGAGATATGACAAGTCCACTAAAACTGAATGCCAGAATGTAGTGCATGAAGAAGAAATAGCAACATCAAATGGTGCATGAAGAAGTACCAACAACTGAAAATAAGGATGTGCAAACAAAAGGTACACTTGCATGAAGGTAGACAAGGTTGTGATTGCAAATAAGAAGCTCACACAACAAACCCCCATGGCACTTTATGAAATAGTGTGAGTAAAAAAGACACAACTAGATGTGCAAGATCCCAATAATACATATGCAATGTTGTGGCACTTTATTTTAGTGTGTTTACAATGGAAGCTCACAATGTCCAAAAAAGACCACATGTTGAAAAGAAAAATCTCTAACAAAAAAGAGGAAACTAATAGCACCATGATGGTGTACATGAAAAATCATGCACTTTAAAAAATGAGACCCAAAAATGAATCAAGATGCAGAAGATATGGCCCATCAAAGTCTCCAAAACAAGGATTGCACAACAACACTAAGAAAACTGATTTTTGGAGAAAAAATCTAAAACTAAAACCCACCTGCACCACTATGAAGAGCACGAAATTCAACCCCATTTCAAAAAAAATGCACTAAAAAAGACCATTGTATGGTTCAGATATCAACTTGAGAAGATGGAGTGCAAAATTGAAAATCCCAACAGAGAGGGGTAGGGCTGGACAAAAAAGGAACCTCTACCAAATTTGGAGATCTACCAAATTGAGACCTCTGAGAAAAAAGATCTCCAAGTACAAGTTGGATTTATTGAAGAAAAAAATGTGTTTTATTTTAAAGTTAAAAAACATGCAAAAAAACAATTATATTTTTAAAATATATATATTAAAACTATTTATATTTTTTTGAAAAAATATATTAAAACTTAATTTTTTTAAATTATATTAAAAAGGGGGGACCCTTTGGTGAATTAGTGGAACTTCTTGTTTGTAGGGCCAACAACCAAGGTTTAAACCTCGTGGGGACTTTCTCTACTGCGTTAATAATGGAGATTGTTTGACCTTGGTGTTAAGGGGAGACCCTTTGGTGAAGTGATGGGGCTTCTTTCCTGTAGGGCCAACAACCAAAGGATCATAACCTTAATATCATACATTTTTTTTCAAAAGCCTATGACAGAGTCAGGTGGTCTTATCTCTAGTGTATGCTTGTGGCTTTCGGATTTCACCCAGATTGGAATTCTTGGGTAATGAGGTTTGTGACTTCATCCTTCTTTGTTTTGATTAATTGATCACCCACTCCTACTTTTTCAGCTTCAAGGGGTCTTAGACAAGGAGATTCTCTCTCTTCGTACCTCATTATTTTATGGTTGAGGCTCTTGGTAGACTACTGAGGCGGTACAAGGATATTAGCCTTTTCAAAGGCTGGAGTTGGAACCAAGAATTAGACTCTTAGACTCACCTCTGGTTTTTTCATGACATCAGTCTGATGGGTTTGGAAAGAATTGATGAGGCAATTAATTTTAGGAAGGCTCCTAATACTTATATGGTTGCTTCTAGTCAAAAGATAAATGAGAACAAGTCTAGTATTATTTCTTTAATACCCCCAGACTGATTCAGAACATAATTTCCCACATTCTCTATTTTCAAATTGGATACCTTCCTATGGATTATTTGGGAATTCCCCTTTGTGTTGGCACCATGAATAAGAGGCACTGGTAGCATATTTTGCATAAATTTCAATCAAAGGTCAATCATTGGAATTTTTGGTGGCTATCTTTTGTTGATAGGTTGACCCTTTTAACTTTTGTCTTGTAGGCGCTCCCTTTGTACAGGTTCATGGTTTTATCTGCTTCTAAATGTTTCCTTAAGGAATATGATTCTCTTGTTAGGATTTTTTTATGTAGCTGGAGCATGGCAGGTGCTGGGTCCAGGTATCTTAGGCCTCACCAGTCTTGCCTTTGCCAAAATTACAATCGTGGATGTGGCAAAAATTCTCTCAACTCCTGCTATCCTCCCATGAAAATTTATCTACCTAATTTGGTTGAGTTCAATTTAAAATTTAATATTTTCAAAATTTGTCTTTTTTTGTGTCCTCTTGAAATTTTGTCAATAAATTCTGTCTCCCACTTGAGTGAGTTTTTGTCTCATCTCATTCTACTTTATCTTATTTGTTGTTTAGAATTTCTACATCCTTCCTGGTGACAGCTTGGGATTTATGCCCTTCCCTAATTATTTGGAAAATTTGGTTGCAAAGAAATAGGAATATTTTTCAATATCGAAGGCAGGATGCCCTCTAGATCTGGTTCAAGGTCAAAAGTATGCTTAAGGAGACTATAGAGGCTAATTTTGATCTAGTGGAGGCCTTGTCCTTGACTTATTCCATTTTTTTTCCCTCTTGGATATTTCTATGGCCTCAGAGGCTCATGGTTGTCCAGGCTCCAAGCTAAAGGTGTTCAAGAAGGTGAATCACGTGGCCAACTGGAGTCCACCCCCAAAGGGATTCTATAAAATTAACACAGATGGGTTTGCTAGGGGTAGCCCAGTGGCTGCTAGTATTGGTGGAGTGTAACGTGATAGTAGGGGTTGTGCTTAGTTTTTTTTCTCCATTTATATGGGCGTGCATTCTAATAATCAAATGGAGACCTGGGCTATTCTTAGGGATTTGGAGAAATTCTATGAGTTGGGTTGGTGGTAGGTGATTTGTGAAATGGACTCTATGATTCTTATCTCTCTACTAAACAAGTAGGATTTCTAGAATTCTTCATGGATATTGGGCATGATTGCTAAATAGATTCTCAATTTGGCCTCAAATTTTGTTTCTATTTCCTTTGTGCATATTCCTAGGGAATGGAACAAAGTGGTTGATTGTCTAGCTAAATGGGCATCTGATGGTATGGGGGTGTGGTCTTCCTGGAACTGGGGTCAATTAGATTAGCAGAAATAACAATAGTTGGCCCAAGTTCTTCATGAGGATCAAAAATATTAGATGTGTGAGGTTGGTTTGGTTGTATGCTCTTTGGTGTTGGGAGGATGGTTGGGGTGGTTGTCTTTTGGATACCAATGATTTTTCCTTAGGACCTAACTATGATATTACTCTAAAGGTTTGGGGATTTTTGCTTTCCCTATTGTAATCATATGATTTTCTTTCAATAATTTTTTCACCCCTATTTCTTTAAAAAAATTATATTAAAAAAAATAAAGGGGCGGCAGAGGAGGGGTTGAGCCCACCTCGTGCCAGTCCTGAGTGAGGTCTCAAGGGGTCACCACTCTATCAATGGTAGGAGGTAGTACCTCTCGTGGAGGGGAAAGGCTCGAGGGGCCTACCACCCCTGCCATGGCAGGGCCATGCAGGGGGCAGGTACCCCTGCGATAACCCCCTCAATAATTTTTTTTAACATATTTTTTAATAAAAACCCACAACTATTTATAATTTTTTGATTCTTTTAAATTTTGTAGGAAAAAAAAAATATATAAATAATAATAATACCTCGACCTACGTGCTAGGGAGGTCGAATGATCTTTCTAGCAAAAAAATTGGCCCAAATTTTCCCAACATGGATTTTGACGATTTGACAGGCAATCTTAAGGTTTTTGGGTCTTCTGAGCATGATGGAAATATTTATTTTGGCTCAAAATGCACCAAACTTGCAGCTACCCTCTAGATCTAGAAAAAAAACAACTGCTTGAAACCCTTGCAGATTTGACCTTTGGAGTCCAAATTAGGCCAAACAAAAGGAAACTATGAGTTTCTCAATAGCTTTAAATCCAATAGAAGACTCTATTTTGCTCCAAGATGCACTGAATCATAGCTCAAGGAAAAAAATCTCTCAAAAAATGAGGGGATTACAAATCTAAAGCTATAATACCATGTAAAATTTGGAAAATAAACTTCATAGCTCCCAAAGATCACCTACAATCAAACACCCGTCATAGAAAGAGAGAATAGCAAAGCTATGGAGCTCAAGAGCTATTGGTCCAAAAAATCGTGAATCATAATTACTATGCATATTAATGATTATACAATAGAGAATCCTTATAAAATGATAATATACCTAAAAGCCCTAGGTGAGGATAAAACAAGATAATGACATGTGTCCTCATCCTATGACACTACTTCAATAGTGGAGACAATTCTAAGAAAAAATGAGGTGGGGATGGGTGAGCTCCTCAATGTCAAAAATAGAGAAAATAAAAAAGGGATCTTTACATCATGGGATGGTGAGATTAGAAAATGGTGGGCACTACTAAGAGTGTCCCCCCTCTTTCTCAAGTCCCAAATCACACAAAATCAACATGCCAAGGAAAGATGGATAACCCCTCCTAGTGTCAGGCTCAAATTGAACTTTAACGGAGTGGCACAGGGTAATCCTAGTGCCTTCGGTGTAGGACTCGTTATTACAAATAATGGAGGGGTTATGTATTGGGCTCTAAGGTCTATTAGATTATCCAATGGATCCAATAATTATGCAAAATTTCTACTCTTTTAACAAGCCTCAAATTATGTGTTAAGGAAAATATCAATCCAATAGATATTGAAGGTGACTTTGATGGTGATTCTTGTAGTCAATACACTAAAGGTTGTAGTGTAGGAAAAATTATCCCTTTTTCACACTTAATTTGCGAAATAATTATTAATAAAATGAGCTTAATGATGCCTTGATTTAGTGTTGTAATATGTTTTCCACATTCACATTAAGTTTAGGGCCTTATTATATAAAATGGACTTAATTGTTCCTTATGGTGTTGTAAAGTGTATCTTTACACTTTCATACTTATTTAGGGCTTTATTAATTAATTGAGGTTAATTTTCCTTAATTGGTCCCTTTAATTCAAATCCAAGCCTAATTAAATAAAAAAATTTAGGGAAAAAACCCGACATTCATAAATGCCATTACATGACAATTTACTTTGGAAGATGTGTGTCCTAGGTAAGTGACCTAGGACCCATTCACCATAGGGTGAATGGGTCCTCACTTAGATCTACGACCCTAATTTAACATAATGTTTAACACTGAGCAATGTGTGTCCTAGGTGAGTGACCTATGACTCATTTTCCATAGGTCGAATGGGTCCTCACTTAGACCTAAGACCCTCCTTTAAAATATGTTTTTGGTGGTATTTCAATGATTTCAAATCCAAAATTCTATGTTGGCTTGTGATATTTGAATTCGGGGAATTAATATTAAGATATGTATAAATATAAGGTCATTTCACTATGTTTCACCTAGAATTTTCAAGAGAGCATTTTCTATAGTAAGTTTATCAATTCAAGAGCATTCCAAGATTATTGTCAAGAGTATTCAAGGGCATATTCCTTCATCATTTGTTGCAGCAATCAAGATCCAAGCATTATGTCAAAGTTATGTGGAGTCATGCATGTTTTTGGAGCTAATATGTTGATGTAGGTTTCATGATTCAATCAAGCATTCAAAGTATCATGTCAAGCAAAGATTCAAGTATCCAGATCCACGTCCATTGAAGCCAATTCATGGTAGTTGTAGATCTACTATCCAAGGTTCAAATAAGGTTTGGTGAGTTGTTACAGAGTGTTGTTCATTCATCATTCCTTCATGCTTTTATATTTCATTGCAAGGTTTAATTATCAAAACAAGGTTTGACCAAGGAAAAACCCCATTCCCTAACAAACAACATTTTTCTCTCTTTGATGTGTGATTGCAAATTTTAGGTTGAAGATCTCTTGAAGAACAAAAATTGCAACGTTGTCAAAGTTATCATCATTCTTGCAAAATCATGGAAATTGACTTACAAAATTTATTTCCAGCTTTTTGACTGTGAGATTCAAGAATCTGGGAGTGCAAACATAGAAGAACATAACCCAAAAACTATTTTTCAGGAGCCCTAGCCAGGACCCATTCGCAATAGAGTGAATGAGTCCTTAGTTAGCCTTGAAAAAGCACTTTTTGTGAGAGGTATGCAAGATTTACCCCTTCCAAACTCTCCCTAAAGTCTATAGGTTCCATCAGTATTATGTTTAAGCTTCTAAATGCACTTTATAGCTCATAATTTGGAGTTTATTTTCTATTTTCAATCTTTCTCCCCAAAGTGCTATTTAACCTAGACCCTTGTCCTAGTATAAAAGGGAAATTTGTAGATTCACACCTTGATTTGACTCACCCAAGGGTTGATAGTCAATTCTTGGTTTGGATCTCATTTTTTAAGTGAAAGTAGAAGAATAGGACCCATTTTCCCTCTTTGGATTCACTTTTCCATTTTGGGAATTCCTCCATCCTATTTCTTAATATTTCATTTTGGTGAACCTAACCTTGTACAACAACATTTCTAAAAATTGGAGTCCTCTTAACCCTAGATCTAAGTTTTGCAACATATTGCATTAGGTTTACATTAGTTGCATTACATTTAGGGTTCCTTAAATCTTACATTAGTTTAAATTGCATATAGGAGTTTAAATTTGCATTTCTTGCATTGTCTAAATCTGAAAAATTCAAAAAAATTGCATGCATATTACATTAATTTTGCATAGTGTTTTCATATTAGTGTACTTTTCATCATTCACATTCAAAAATTGAAATAAAATTGCATTCCAAAAATTTTCATATAGTGCATCATTTTTCCTTCATTGCACTTGCATTTACACATCAAATTTTGGAAAATTTTGTTATAGAAATACCAATTTGAGACCTGAAACAGAGAACACATATAATCACTCAGAAATTGCATTTTTCAATTTTAAAAAACTTTGTACCAAGACCCATTTTCCCCTAGGCGAATGAGTCCTTGGAGGCCTACAAAAACCAACTTTTTTGAGCTATTTTATGGTTTTTTGCACTTCCCAGGCTTTCTAGTACCCTACTGTATAAGTCTGGAAAGTTTCAAGAATTTTTTTTTTATGTATCTAGGTCAAATCATCCATTTAGCATAGTCATTTTTTAATCATTCCAAAATTATTTAAGTAGCAAAAATCATCAGATCTAAAAAATTTTACATTTATGAAACTTTGCATAATATGGATAAAAGTACTTTTCACTTTTGGGATCACAATGTTTACATTCATGAAACTTTGCATGGGTTGGATTAAAGTACTTTTCATGTTTGGATATACACTGTTTATATTCTTGAAACTTTACATAAGTTGGATAAAATTATTTTTTCATGTTTGGATATGCATTGTTTACATTCTTGAAGCATTGCATAAGATGGATAAAAGTACTTTTCAATTTTGGTCAAACAATAGTAGTATCTTATCTTTCTAAGCATGCAAAAAAAATTTCCATCTCTCTCACTTATGAGAATGTTTTAATGAAAGAGAATACATTGGTGGATAATCATAACAATCAAATTTTGTCTTTTCCCAATATCTCTCCTAGTTGTGAAGAAGATATTTTGGTGTTAGAAAATCAAACCAATGAGAATTATGAGAGTCCTATTTGTCTCTCTTCCCCTAGGGAAAACACTATTGAACAAGATAATTCCATCATTGATAAGCAAGAAAATCAAACCATTGATGAGTCCCCTACTTGTGATGAGTTTATTTTAGAAGAACCAACCTTTGAATGTCATGAACATCTAGTTTGTTGCTCTCCTAAAAACTCTCCTACTAGGGAAGATATCATGGTGCAATAAAATGATAACATTGACACATGTCTTTCAAACAATAGTAATATGGCCTTAGATGAAGATGATGAAGTGACATTAGACTCCCCTTCACTAAGAGATCATGCAAATAAGGATAAGTCTTTCGATGTTATGCACATTAGATATCCTTTGTAGCAATATCCTAAGCCTAAACTTATCATTTATCCACCCTCACAGCAACCACAGGTTCAAAATGAACCTGTGCTTATCTTAGAACCACCTACAAGGAAACTTGATAATGATAATTTTTCGCAGCAACTGAGTTACAATACTATTTCTCATATATAAAAACTAGAAACAATCTGCAACCAACATAAACAAATCCAACACCCCCCACATTGCCTCAGCCCATCTTTCCTAGTGCTCCTCATTTTCCCTCACATAATGGAAAGGAGTATGATCTTGTTGAACGACTAAAAAACACTCTTGCTAAGATATCCTTATGGTACCTTATTCAAGCCTCACCTAGCTATCATAACATGCATCAAAGTGCTTTACAACAACTTCCTACCTCTCCTAATGTGCAACCAAATGATGTGGAAGCCTAGATTCAAGCTATAGCTCTAGTCAACTTAGACATTAATTTCCATCAAGATTAGTTACCTTCATTAGAAGAGAAAAAACAAAATGAAGCTTTCATGATAATAGCTCTACATAATTAGATTGTGATAAAGAGAACCCTTGTTGACAATGGCTCGGCCATTAACGTATGTAGCATAAACCTTATGGACAAGATTAAAGTAGACAAAATCCAAATTCAACCTAACTCTATATATTCGTGGGTTTGATAACATAAGAAAAAAACTGCTCGGTGTGATTACATTACCTATTAAAGTTGGAAAGGTTACATTGAAAACTCCTATCCATGTTATGCCTTGTGATCTTTCATATAATCTTCTTTTAGGTAGGCCATGGATTCATGAGATGTGTTAGCTCTCAAAAATGCAGGTAAAATACCTCAAGAGGTTTCCAATCTCTTGATATGTTTCAGGGTAACAGGCAAGGTCAAAATGGTTTAAACCTTCTTCTCTTCAGGTGTTGTTAGACCTAGGTGGGTATACCTATATGAATGAGGCAGACTTGACTTATGCTTATTTCTTTTAAATTATTTTACCCATAATGTCAAATGGGAGTGGATAAATAAAATGTGATTTGGTATAGATTGTATAGCAATATCAAAGCTAAAACCTAATATATTCAGTTTAACAGATATAAATAATGAGTGAAACTAAAATAATGAAAATGTGGAGACTAGTGCCTTATTGGGTATGCGGAATCAAAAGAAATCTAAAATGAGTAACTTCTTTCTGGCAAGTACTCTAATTGTTCAACATATATTTGAGTTTATAACTTGTATAAACATGCAAGAATATGACTACCAAGTTCTTCTTAATGATCCAAATGAGATTCCCTAATTACTATGATCAACTAAAAGGATTTAATCTTTTCTTGAAAGAACCAATTAATCAACCATATAGATACAACAAATTTGCACTGATAAACTGAATATAAACTTGTTATATCAATTTAAATAACCAGAAAAAATCAACCTTGGAGACAACTTCAGTAATACTTTCAAATTAACTCAAAAAACAACTAATACCAGAAATACACCACCACATCAAATGATTTTCATTGATATCTCCAGAGTTTTTAAACATGCATCATAGTCTCATATTTGTAAAACATTGTAATCTACTGTATCTTTCTTCTATTATCCTATCCTATCCTGTTTCGCTACCAAAACGGATATTTATACATAAACTACTTGAAAGGACGTGTCCTTTCAGAAATGTCATATGTTAAAACAACAATAGATTAAAAGATAATTAAGCTCTGTTAAGCCATAAATGAATCTCTGATAAGTGGTCCAAATAATCCTTGCGCTTATGTGTATCTGCATCTCCCAATGCATTCTAGATCGTGATCTCCATTCTTACCATCTACTCATTCTATTTGCATGCCTCATCTAGTGTTGTATCTCCCACAGTAGCTATCTTCAACATTTCTTGCAGTATCGATTCACTTTCACTTTTCCACTTAGTCATTTATTTTAATCCTCCTTTATCATCAAAGAATGCAGTCAATCCTTTTCTGGTAGAATTTATCAATCCCTGTGCATCCCCTTGTAATTCTTCAAAGAATTCTCGGTGTTTATTCACAAAATGATTTGCAGCCTCAATTGTTGCATTATTAGAAATACCCCTCTGGTTTATTTCTTGAAACTTCTCCAAAATCCTACCATCCATTCTTTTGTTTTCTTGCAATGCAGCAAAGTTATGTGAGTTTGTTCCCCATAGCTTATTTAACCAAGTTGCTAAATTGGCCTGTCTTTTCTTAATCATTGCTACAAGTGTATCATATTTCCCTTGAGAGTAAGCACTTGATCCTTCCCAATGATCTTTTGCTTGTGAACTTTCACCATGAGTAAGCAGCTTGGTTGATTTCATTGTGACACCTAACAAATATTTCAAGCAATCATTTTCTCTCAACATCCTCTCATTATTCATTTTGTACATTTCTCTCTCCTTGATTAACATCTGAATTTGAGCTTTGTTTAATTTTGCTACATTGATTCCAATTTCTGCAGTTGCCATAGGATCAGCCTCTCCTCTCTTTAAATTAATAACATGCCCAAATGCCTTCTCAGTATCAATGACAACTGATTTAATGTGAGGTGGATATAAAGCCCAAATCATTAATGACCCTTCATCTGGATTGTATTTTGACCATGCATATACTTTTGTCACCTTTACTGGGTTGAGCTTGTGTGTAGCATTACTATCTTTCAAGAAACTATCAAAAACCAGTACAAAATTAAGATCCAACCCTAGAAAAATTATAACACTGGCATTTTCCAACATTTTCCTTCCCTTTTCAGGGGTCATATTTTCCATCTCTGTCCACACACACCTTTAGGTCATTTATTAATTGTTATTCATTACCTGATGTGATATTGTCAACCTTTTATCTTATTTCTTTTCCTTTTTGTTTGTATAGGAATGCCTTAAACTCTGGAGAGTTTACAAATTCATCATCTGCTACAAATGATTTGTACTCTACATGCCTTGCATCCGCATCTACATTCTCTTCAGCACCCAATTCTCTGGTAGGTCAAGTGTAATGTTGAGTTCTCAATCTTGACATCT
Organism: Sequoia sempervirens; assembly: GCA_007258455.2. Classification (NCBI taxonomy): domain Eukaryota; kingdom Viridiplantae; phylum Streptophyta; class Pinopsida; order Cupressales; family Cupressaceae; genus Sequoia; species Sequoia sempervirens. Next base: position 105,200 of record VDFB02362977.1, on the reverse strand, counting down.
TATTTGGTTGGTCTTGTGGCACATTATCCTCAGATGCCTCCTCCCCAGAAGATAACAGCTTTGTATCTTGCAACCCTTGATTATATCTTTCGACTACTATTTTTTCTTCTTCATCTTCCAGGTTCCGAATCATATCATCAAATTGATAGGGCACATGTTGATACCCTCGAAATTTTATCTTCAATTTAGCAGAATTGATGTACCCTTCTGGATCAAAATTCCTTCTAGGTGGTCCTCTTTTCATATTGTATTGTAGTAACTTATCAAGGATCAAATTGTATCCTTCTTTGGCTAATACAATAAAATCACCAAAGCACAATGTACTGGGCATAAAAGCCTACTTACCAAAGGAGCTCAAATTCATAACACTAGAAAATTTCATCTGTCTAACAATTTCCAAGTATGCAACTATGTCTGGGATTGTTTTAGGAAAAATGAATGGGGCATCTTCAAATCCATAAACCCTAATCATGGTAGCATCCTCCAATCAATTCTGATCCCCCCAGTTGTGACTAATTGGCCCATTAAAGTCCTTAGGCCTGAGAAACCTCTTTATCTCTTCAGATAAAGAATAGTCACATGGATGATTATACAATTTGTACAATGTCTTCACAAAAAACTCCTCAAAGTGTACAAAACTAGAGTTAGCAAACCTACTGTCCCAGAAAGCCATCCATAATTGAACAAGTAATGTCGTGCCTTCCTTGTCAAATTTGGAAATTCTCATCTCCTGAGGCCACAACCCTAACTCCTGTCCAAAATACAACACCATGTGCATCAACAATGAGTAATGCCTAAGATGTAAGATAGAGGCTCCGCCCTTTATTTCCATCAACCCAGAATCAAGCCCCTTAAAAATGTATGAGGCATAATCAAATGGTCTAGAATTGTGATACTAAATATCTGCTGAAATTATCATAGGCATGATTGACATATATTCAGGGACTTCCATTCCCAATACTTAGCCTACCGAGAAATAAGTATACTTCATATAGGGTTCAAAAAGATCAACATGGAAAGGGGGTCCATCGCTATCTTGTAGAGGGACTAGTTTTCCACCTTGTCTAATTCTGTGAATTGGCAACCTCCAACCCTTATAAATTGTGTCCATCCTCCCAAATTCCCTTTCTAATTCCTCATATATGATTTTCTCATTGCAAACCCCTTCCAAATTGGAAACCTCACCAACTGCATCTTCTGATATGTGTATTAGTGGTTTCCCGGATGGGTCACATATAGCTTTGAGTTTCGAATTATAATGGGTGGCCAACAATCTTACCAATTCTGCATTGAAAAATACATTAGGGCAAACTAGCTTTCCAAGATTAAGCTTCCATGGGTTACATATTGGTTCAAAATGATTCCTTCGGTAGTAATGAAAGCTAAACAATTCATTAGCTCTTATTGAAGTCCAAATATCTCCCATGAGTTTACACTTGTCATCCAATTTATCTATTTCTGCCCTAAGTTGTGCAGATTGTCTGGCTTTAGGTCTAGAGCCAGGTAATTGGTCAATGAGATCTTGATTCAGCTTTCATTCAGTGCCCTCAGGCTCTATTTCAGTTTTTTGTTTCTTCCCTTTAGGCTAATTGCTTTCATCATATTTTCTACCTTTTGATTTTCCTGAGCTAGAGGGTTCCATTCCTCAGAATTACAGAAGTCAAAAATTACAGGAACTAAGGTGTAGAGAACTTACTGTATTTCGCTCAGAACCTTTGGACTGAAAGAATGCCCTATTTCTTCGTTTTCCCTTTTGCTTCCTCTGCTATCAATTCCACACTAATGTTTCCAACTAAATTTTCCTTAATTCATGTAGTTATTTGTGCTTCATCGCGCCATTAATGTTTTAGCTGAAACACGAGTGTAGCAGGTCTTTTTTCGAAACTCTCACTGTCACATCATGTAATACTGTCGGTGAAACATTTTCAAATCTTGGGCGACCTCTCTATTATGGCTTTTACCAATGTTCATTTTAAAAAATCGCCAAGACATCCTATAGTTTCCCTAACACTTCAAGTCTCTCCGACTACCACAAACTATATATCACTTTGGTGTCCCGCACTCTCATCAATGTTTTGAGTCTCACCGACAGTTATCCTTTCGGTCTTATGTATATCACTATAACTCTTGCCGATGAAGCCTATCGTTGTAACATTGTCAGTCAGATAGATGTTCCTCCACTTATTCGTATATTTTCGAGATATATCCTTTGGTCTATTTTCTAGTCGCCGAGACATAATTATTTTCTTGCTGATGGAACAACACTCGACATGACTCTCATTTCTTTCTCCGATGAAACTAGTCTCGCCAATAATCAATACATACCGCCAAGTCCTTTACTAACATAATCCTGTTGGTGTGACATATGGGTCGGCATGACTCCCTGACTTCATTCTGATAATCATCGATGGAATCCACTCTTGCTTTATAGGTGAGACCAAATGAATGCTCAGATACATTACACTGACTGCTTTTGTCTCACCGATATGTCTCTATGTTTTCAATAAGTAAGACACCAATAGGCTCGATATGACTCACCCCGATGCATATTGTCTTGCCGATAGGATCTTTCTTTCACTGAGATTATGAATTGTGTCTGCCCGACGCGTATTATCAAATGAAATTTTATCGATAAGACAATCCTGGTCTCTTGCCGATAGACTGCAAAAGACACGTTAGTTTGAAAATGCTTTATGGATCAGTGAGACCTGCATCATGTTACGTCGATATGGTTTATACATTCAAATGCTTAGGTACAGGTGAATTCCACGAGACCACATGACAGAATATGGGCAAATATGTTATGCAAATCGGATTCTTGTACTCATGGTATGGACTTCTTAGCAAACTTATGGGTACAGACAACTATAAAATTTTCAAAATTTTACAGTTCTAACAAGATGAATGTGGTTCCTTTTACTCTTCATCAAAAAATGAAGTATGTCTACAACAAAAAAGTATGTACAATCAAAGTTGATCTTGAGCCTTACAATGTCTTACAACTTGAAATAGACAAGGAAAATCCTTTGAAGACATTGACACCAACTACGCAAGTGGAACCTATGCAAGAGAAAGAAAAAGAGAAGCGTGTTGAAGAAGTCACGAAGCTATTGGAAGATGATTGGGGTTCCTTGGATTTCACACCTACATTCATGGGCGAATATAAGATCATAACAAAAGAGTCTGAAAAGGGAAAAGAAAAAGTTATAATTTCAACACAAAATTCGAAAGCATCCACCTCAACCACTTTAGAAGAAGAAGCAAATTACACAACAAACTTTGATGAAGTTGATTATGAACAACCACTGAATCTAAAAGAAATGGAAAAGCTTTATGGAAGAGGTTATGAACTTATGAAACAACTTGGTTATAGTGGAAAAGGATGTGGTGCTAGAGAATAAGGTATATGTGTCCCTATAAATCCTAATACACAAGAAATGACTAGTGGTCTTGATTATTGTCCCTAGAAAGAAACAAAGAATCCTTCACTCAATACCAACACTATTGCAAAGGATTCCTCTAAGACAACCTTAACCTTGGTGCATCCTGAACCGCTAGAAACTAGTGGTCTTGGTTATTGTCCTTTGAAAGAAATGAAAGAAACAAAGAAATCTTCGCTTAACATCGACGTCATCACGCAAATCACTCCTAGGTCATGTCTTAGTAATGATTTGAGTTTGTTAGATTTAATGCCTTCCTTTAAAGGAGAGTAAAAAATCTTGCAATCTAAATTCTTGTGTAAGTATGACACCTTGTACTAAGCAAAAGATATCTTTGTCGCAAAAGAAAGGAACATCTACTATTGATCAAGAGAGTCTATTGTCGAGACTCCTCCAAGATCATTTTATATCCCTCCCTCCAAGAAAATGAAAGAAATTTTACAACAAGAGTTCATTTTGTGCATATCATAGAGTTCATGGTCATTCCACTAATGAATGTAAGGATTTAAGTGATAAAATTCAACATTTTAAGGATTTTGGTGCTCTTCCTTCTGTTGAAGCACCTAGTTCCTCTAATTGATACTAATTTCCATTCTATTATAATCTCGACTCATCCTTGTCTTGCACTAATTGGGGGCAAGGGGTTAGGTAGCCTTGTCCTCGTATGACACTTGTTGATTATCTCTTTTGGATAGTTGACCACCTTCCATGTATATATAAGAGCAAGCTTGGGATGTGGATGACATGCCTTAAGTTTGCTCGTATGTGACGTACTATGTTATCTTTAGTATTGCATTTTGGGGGCAACCCCTTATTCATGGTGTAGTTTCATTCAGGAATATATGACTTGGCATAGGGCTTTCTGAATAAGCTCTCATGTCTTCTTCTACTTTAAAGTGGATTTCTCACAATAATGATGTTAGCCATCGCTTTAAAGTGGGGGGATATATCGATACTCATATTTCTTTGCGTGATTTTCTTTTTTTCTTATGATGTGTCCTTTTCTTGGTGGTGTCATTGGGTTTGATATCCTCCAAAAACATGATATTTCTTTGATTTTTCCTCTCTTGGAGACATTAGGCACAATGTTCCCTAAGAAGAGACCTTACATGAACTAAGAAAAATCCCTTTGAACAAAACTTTACTCACATATTGTTCATAAGTGCTTAGCATAACACAACTTGTTAGGCCTTGTGAAGCTTGAAGTTTCATTTTGTGGCACCCTATTGAAGTAATCAAAGGAATAGCTTTGGTATGGTTAGTACGGTGAGAAGCCTAGAAAGAGGCATGAATTTTTCATTGTACAATGAGAGCCTAGACAGAGGCATGACTTTCTCACTAAGCCACCGATTAGGAAAACTCACCTAGTGGACAGTCTGAGGTTCCACTACCCTAGAGTGAGCGTGCGGTTTGGAAAAATAGCTTAGAGTACGGTTGAGGATTGATCCACCCCTTTTTTTATTTTTGTTTTTCTTTCTTTCAGTCTTTGACATTGTATGTTTGTGTACTTGTCTTGCTATTGCATATCATGCACCTTGTGTGTGTCCCTTTGTGATTGTGTTGGCTTGATGTGGGATCTTGGATCCTAGGGGCTTAGCCACCTCCTTGATCTTTTCCATCCTATACCATCCACATTGGTACACTTGGACCCCTCTTGACTACTTTAGTGCGAGTTTGATGCAAGTTCCTCCTCTCACTAAAGTGGGGGCTAAATGTAGTGTAGGAAAAAGTATCCCTTTTTCACACTTAATTTGGGAAATAATTATTAATAAAATAAGCTTAATGATGTCTTGATTTAGTGTTGTAATATGTTTTTCATAGTCACATTAAGTTTAGGGCCTTATTAAATAAAATGGACTTAATTGTGTCTTATTTATGTTGTAAAGTGTATCTTTACACTTTCACACTTATTTAGGGCTTTGTTAATTAATTGATGTTAATTTTCCTTAACTAGCCCCTTTAATTCAAATCCAAGCCTAATTAAATGCAATTTTTGAGGGATAAAACCCGACATTCATAAATGTCATTACACAACACTTAACTTCGGAAGATGTGTGTCCTAGGTAAGTGACCTAGGACCCATTCGTCATAGGGTGAATGGGTCCTCACTTAGATATAGGACCCTAGTTTAACATAATGTTTAACACTGAGCAATGTGTGTCCTAGGTAAGCGACCTAGGACCCATTCACCATAGGGAAAATGGGTCCTCACTTAGACCTAGGACCCCCCTTTAAAATATGTTTTTGGCGGTATTCCAATGATTTCAAATCCACAATTCAATGTTAGCTTGTGATATTTGAATTTGGGGAATTAATATTAAGATATGTATAAATATAAGGTCATTTCACTATATTTCACCTAGAATTTTCAAGAGAGCATTTCCTATAGAAATTTTATGAATTTAAGAGCATTTCAAGATTGTTGTCAAGAGTATTCAAGGGCAGATTTCATCATTTGTTGCAGCAATCAAGATCCAAGCATTATGTCAAATTTGTGTGGAGTCATGCATGTTTTTTGAGCTAATATGTTGATGTAGGTTTCATGATTCAATCAAGCATTCAAAGTATCACATCAAGCAAAGATTAAAGTATCAAGATCCACATCCATTGAAGCCAATTCATGCTAGTTGCAGATCTACAATCCAAGGTTAAAATAAGGTTTGGTGAGTTGTTACATATTGTTGTTCATTCATCATTCCTTCATGCTTTTCTATTTCATTTCAAGGCTTAATTATCAAAACGGGGTTTGACCAAGACAAACCCCCATTCCCTAACAAACAACATTTTTCTCTCTTTGATGTGTGATTGCAAATTTTAGGTTGAAGATCTATTGAAGAACAAAAATTGTAAAGTTGTCATCATTCTTGCAAAATCACGGAAATTGACCTATAGAATTTATTTTCAGCTTTTCAACTACAAAATTTAGGAATTTGGAGTGTAGACATAGAATAATAGAACCCAAAAACCATTTTTGAAGAGCTCTATCTAGGACCCATTCGCAATAAGGCGAATGATTCCTTAGTTAGCCTTGAAAAAGCACTTTTTATGAGAGGTACGCAAGATTTACCCCTTCCAAACTCTCCCTAATGTATGTAGGTTCCATCAGTATTATGTTTAAGCTTCTAAATGCACTTTATATCTTGTAATTTGGAGTTTATTTTCTATTTTTAATCTTTCTCCCCAAAGTGTTATTTAACCTAGACCCTTGTCCTAGCATAAAAGGGAAATTTACATATTCGCACCTTGATTTGACTCACCTAAGGGTTGATAGTAAATTCTTGGTGTGGATCTTATTTCCTAAATGAAAGTAGAATAATAGGACCCCTTTTCCCTTTTTGGATTCACTTTTCCATTTTGGGAAGTCACCCATCCTATTTTTTGATGTTTCAGAGGCGATAAGCTAGAAAGTTATGAAATGGATAGAATAGGTCCACATGTATCTCAATCAAATGAATGAAAATATGCTCAAGCACATCTATCGGGAGGCCAACAAGGTGGCAGACCTATTATCCAATAAGGGAGAGGAACAAGAAGAAGAGATTGTATCTCAAGATACTCATTTGTGGGAAGGTTTGAGCAATATCCTATGCAATGATAGAGCCCTAGTCAAGAGTATGAATCACATGTAAAACAAGAAAAAAATATTTTCTCCCAAATTGCATCGAAATGAATGTTAAGATTTGACTTCAAAAATGGCCAAAAGCCAGTATAAGAGAAGATGAGCGATAGTAAAATGTAAGTTTTGAACCAACCATGGTGGAGAGATTAAATTTTCCAAGCTACAAGTTTGATTGCTTGCAACTGAGCCAGGAGGAACAACTATGTAGGGTATTCACAATATAGTCAGAAGCAGTGAAAGGAGCAATCTAAATTATCATCGAGGAAAAACATTTGGCACATGCTCATGTACATGTCAATGCCCTGATGTAGCTCTTTCTCTACAAAATCATCAAAACCTCAGGAGATTTTAGTTGGGGAGCTAAAGTAACTATCAAACTTATTGTTCCAAAGTATCGAGTAAAAGCCATAAATGCCATGTCCACATTAATTATCTAGATCCAAAGGAAGGATTGGTTGGTGATCTCATATGCATTGCAACAAGAAGGAAGAATGAAGATATACACAAGCAAACACACTCATGTGGGATGGGCTAGGAAAAAAAAATTTGGAGACTTATGCATTCTTCATGACTCACCACATGAACCTCTTTACAAGAAATTATTGAAGGATTATGTATTCTATTCTTTGTTCTATAATAGAATATGGAAATGTTAGAAGAAAAATGTAACTCTATTTTTTGTGATAATAAAATGGGAGTTGCCCTCTTGGTAGCAATTTGCCTTAAAAAAATATAAGGGGAAAAATAATATGTAAATTATTTTAGTATTTTATAAGAAAACAAAAAGATATAAAATGATTTTTTTAATATAAAATAGTCAACAAAAACTATGAATAAAAGAGAAAAGAAAAGGAATGATTGACAAATATTGTGAAGAAGAACTGGAAGAATGGCAACAAGAAATCAAGATTAACAATTTTCAGATTAGTGTAGTATCATAGATTTGTTAAATGTAAGATATGGATTTAAATGATATGATGATCTAAATGATGTATAGTTTTATTTTATCTTTTTCACAGAGAATAGAATTGTTAAATTAAATTAATATATATATACACACAATTTTCACAATCAATTTTTTTAGATTATTAAAATTTCTATTATATTAATTTTTAATTAGAAACACAATGAATATATTAATCAATTTTAACATAAAAAATATATTAGAATTAAAATTTATATTTTATGAACATTAGTGATTAAAATATAATAATATAAAAATATCTTAAATCTTCTTAACAAAAATGTTGAATCAAAATCATTTAAAAATATCAAACTTCGTAATAAAACTACATTACTTTTCTTTAATTTTTTCATTAACAATTAATTTAACAAATTTTAATTTAAACTTTTATTGTTATTAAATATATGTTTTTTTAATAAAGTTGTAAATATAAATTATTAATTAATAAATTTAAATGTTAAGTTTTATTGTTTATAAATTAACTTTTCAAACTTTAAGATAAATATACAATTCTTCCTTAAGATTAGATTAAATATTATACTTTTAATAGCTTTTTAGGTCTTAAATTTTTATTTCAAAAGTTTTTTAATGTTACATGCAATTTTAGTTTTTTATTTTCAAGTTTTAAATTGAATATATATTTTTATTTATTTATTATGCAGAGTAATGATCATTAATATTTTCATATAATTAGTAAACATTAAACAAGATTCAAACCACATCATTTGTAGTGTTCAATATTTATGGTATCTTTGGTTCACATTTACGAATAATGTCATCGCATTTTAAACAATTGCATCTATCGTTTAACATAACTACAACGGTGTATGTGGCATCATCCCTACAAATTGTCGACTAATAAAGAATTGTCTTGATAATAAATCTAAGAAACTAAAAATCTTTTGTCCACCATTTAAAAAATATAAATAAATTATTATCAGTTTTATTTATTTTTATTAAGATAGAAAAAATAAAAAACCATAGTCAAGTGAATGCGTTCATTAAATTAGTTTATTCATTTATAATGAAATTTGAAGGGAACGTTATTTAATTTAATAATAACCTTTAATCAAAATAACTAAGTACTCAATTAGGAATAGGATTAGAATTTATTAGTAAATAAGTCTTGGTTAATACGACTAAGTACTTAATGAACTAATGTTTCCCTTCATGGGTAGCAACCATAAAAAAATTGTCTCAAAAAAAAAGGCTTGTAATGTCTCCTTTTGGGATTTCCCTAAATCTTATCCTAGAATCACAAGATCAATGTAGTTAGGGTTATAACTTACCAATTAGATGCTTTAAGAAAGATAAATCTTGGTTTAGGTCTTGCAACCATGTTAGATGATATTGGAATATAATTCATATAATCAAACATATATAATAAATGTTTTAATCTATTTGAACAATATAATTACATAACTGTGTCAAATGTATATGCAAACTACACCATATCCATGGAAGTTCAATCATAATAGGAATTGGATGGAAAATATGATAAGTTCGCCTGAAGCTATCCATCTAAGTCCAAGAGTAGATATGTTATCCCTCTTGGCCTCAAGAGGCAAACACAAAATCATCTAACATGGGGTGGCGTGCTTAGGGGATACACTTGTACCTACTTTCCCTATCCATCCTTATCCATTCCTCTTGTGATTGAAACTCCTCAAGTCTACCCCAACAACCAAACCATGTAAAAGTTGGGGAGAAGGCTACCATAGGAGGCTCGTAGAAATCCTCTCCCTAAGCCCAAGGGAAGATACTCATCCCCTTGGCTCCCAGTGATAAACACATAGTCATCCATTATGGAGTGGCGTACTTAGAAAGAAGCCTAGTACCTACTCAACCTACTGGTATTTCCCCTATTCCTCCTCATGGTTGCTTTATGAGTAAAATAAATGCAAACTATGATAATAATAAAATATTTCATTATATACAATAATCATGATAGAGCATACTATTAAAATAAATATTTGAGCAACTCCCTTTGGGTTTCTTTTTGTATTGTGTGTGCGTCGGCATGTGCATCGCCAAGTTTATTCAGCTTTCTATCAAGTTTTTGATATGCCACTTTGCGCATATACTCTTCGCAGCTTCGGGTATTAGCTTTCCTTTAAGTTCCTGGGAAGCTCCACTAGGCTCCCACGTGTCGCGATGACGGGCTGCTTTTGTTTCTTGCTTCCTCGAGGCCTCGTTGGGCTACGAAATTCTTCCACAATTTTTTTCATTCTTAAAAGGTGTTGGCGGACCCCACATTCTGCTAGGTGGCAACCATTCACAAATCTTTCAACGCAGTGAGGAAATAAGCAGCCGCGGGCAGCGAAATGATGCCACGCATCTTTCATGCCCGGCTGATGGAGCGTTCCCTCCGCTGTGATAAGGATCTCAGCCCATTTGACACATGTTGCATTTTTGCAAATCCTCAGCAGCGATGGGAGAAGGTTTCATGCGGGAAAACAAAGGTTGCCACGTGCCTAAATGTTAATCTGTTATGCAGTCGATGGGTCAGATGAACTAAATAACGCTATTGGTTGCTGCTGGTCATAATCATTCGCAGCAATGGATGACATTTTTCTGCTCGAGCCTTGCTAGGACCACCGCCATCATTACAAAGGATGCACCTATACCTAGGGCAACTGGATGCTGTGTTCCAGCTTAATGTCGTTGTAACGGCCTTGGGAATCTTCTGATTCAGTCTGATTCAGGCATGATTGCAATGGATTGTGAGATATTTTATGTTGTTGTTCTCCGAAGCAGTGGGAGGTTTTTTCTTGCTATATATACTCTCTCTGTTGATGAGAAAGGGCCAGAACTTTGGGAAAACACGCTGATTTTAGCAAAAGACACCAGGCCTCTATTACTGTTTTATTTAAATTGAAAAACTTTCAAACTGTGTCAATTGTTCGGCCTTCCTATTTTTTATGCTTTGATTAAACTGTGAACTGTGCTCTATATTGTCTTGACTTTTCATTCAGTGAACTTCTATATATGTTGAATATAAATTTTCTCATCTAAATCATGTCTAATGACTCTTCTTAGTAGTGAGAATGTATGCAACATTATTTTATGTCAATAAATGAATTGTCTTTGCTATAATCCTAAGTCTCTGACATTTTGGAATGCAACAACACCATTCAGGCCCCTAAATCTATGATTTATTGTGCCCATCAGCAGATCCTGGCGCATCGCCTTAGGTTAGACTTTGCTTTATTATATCCGCTTCTTTTTCCCTTTCCAAAACCCATTATAGAAGAAGCCGACTTCTTTAAAAATCTGGAGGTCACTTAGTTTAGCGCAAAAGGTCCCCCTTAAACTGAGTTTCCCATAAGACACTATTACCTCATTAATTTTTGGCGTCAATAGTTTGTTCTTTTTCTGGCATGCCCGGTGGGACCCGAACTTAATGAAATTGCATTGTAGAGGGGTGTATGAGCCATCGGCTATAACTAGATCCCAGACTGCAGATAATCCAGGTTTACTAGTGCCTCCACTAGGGATAGTCCAAACCGCAAATCAGCCGGTAACTGTTCCATTCCCACCACCTTTCCCTCTCACCATGTTGCCGGCCCCCAATAGAAACTACGTAGCATGGGATGTTGGAAGTCCCCTGGTAGCCCCGGTAGCACCAGCTGTTTGGGGCGCTATCCCGGTTTCGGCCATGAAAGCTATCCCCAAATTTGTCGGGGATAGCTCAAGAATGCAAGCAGAATACTTGCAGGATGTAGCAGACGTTTGTCCCGTACACGGTATTACAACGTAGAATGTATCCCTGAGGCTCCTCGCCACGTCTTTTAAAGGCAAGGCTTTGGATTGGCACTGAACGCTAACTCCTAATTCAATTCACACCTGGGATGAGCTCGAAGATCCATTCTATGAAAGGTTCTCAAATGACGGAGATCATTCTTCATTATATTATCAGCTATTCGTCATAAAATGAGCCCCCCAGGAGGCTCTGACGGACTTCAATGCCCAATTTCACGTAAATTGGTAGAGGATCCCTGTTACTATCCACCCAACTCCTGAGTTGGCCTTTATATTCTATCTGAAGTCCATTAATCCCGACATTTCTGTGATGATCAAGTCTTTGGGAGGAGCAACTCTACCAAATGCTTATGGTACCACTATCAAAGCTAAAAATCGTTTGATAGATTGCAGAAAATTTCCTCGTCGATCTATTATGCCAATATTTCCTGAAATATCAATCTCTGCATAAGAGGTCGCATCGACTAGTGTGCTAGCAACTGCCCAGTCGATGTACTCATATGCGGTTGCTCCTGAAAACTTGGCTTCTACATCAAGTTCTTCCAAGGATGAAATAAGCGACCTCAAGGAGATGTTGTGAACCATGGAAAATGACATAACAACTCTCAAGCAGAACCAAGCAACGCCCCCGCGACCCACATATCAAAACTATCAAGGCGGGCGGTCTACTTATCAGCAAAATCAATATCAGGGTGCGTCTCGCACTAATCCACCAACGTCGACTACAAACCAAATGGTGTCGATGCCTTCTCTGCTGATGAGCGCGTCCTCAAGCTCGAGTAGGGAACTAACCACAGGGCAGAACAACCTTATTGATGACATCAATCTGTGGTGTTTCCCCTGCAACGATGCGCATATGCCCCGAAATTGTCCGCATGGAAACTTACAACAAAAGGTGGCAGAGCAACACAGTTAAGGCACTGCAATGGAAAATGGAGGTTACATATATGCCTCACCAATGGAGAGTGCGGTTCTTACTACGCAAATGCAAGGAATGTCTTTAGAACAAGAATCAGATATTGCTCCTGATCATGCACTTTTCTCCTAGATGGAGGAAGAAGAAACGGTGTTTGCAAATGACGCACTCATATCCGAAACACCGCAAGTACAGTCTGATTACAACACGCGCTCAAAGAGGAGATTCACTGGTGAGCCAGTGGTTTCACATCCTGACAGCCCACAACGCAAAGGCGTGTCTGATCAAATTCTCGGCGCTTCGACCATCCCTTCACCTTCTCAACCACGGAAGGAGTTTATTATAGCAAGAACCAAAGAGAAAAAATCTTTGAGTTTGCCACCTTTTAATGTGGTAGAGCAATTGAAGAAATCATCCGCTAATGTGTCTTTATGGGACATTATAGCTATCTTGGAACAAAAGACGCTATTACAAAAGGAACTTCAGGAAGAGATCAACCCGGCACCAACAGAGTTGTCTGCCAGTACAGAGGTTGTTTATCAAATACCACCAACTAAGGTTCTTACAAACAAGGCGAAGGAATCCCCTGCCGAAGACAGAGGTAGGTTGAAACCTCAACCCTTCTTCTTGACTCTCATTGTAGGAAAGAAGCTATTACACAACGCTATGATTGATTATGGTGCTAGTACGACGGTTATGCCTAAACAGATAGCCAAAGCTTTGGGACCCACATACGATCCTATGAAAAGAGGGGTTATGTAGCTTGATGGAAACAAAGTTGAGACCATAGGTGTCATCAAATCACTTCTGTTAACTCTATTTGTCTGCCCTAGTATCATGGTCCCACAAGATACAGTGATCATAGATGTTCCTCCTATGTTTGGCCTATGTTTATCCCGAGAATTTACTTCAAAGGTGGGCGGATACCTGTCCTTGGATTGGTCACATCTGATACTTAGGACCAAACATGGCGCAAAAATGAAGATAGAATCTGAGGCTCTACATTCTTAACATGTGGCGGATGAGGCCTTGATCAATTTTGAAGCAGCGCATACCTCTATCACCAAGCAAGAAATGTATAGTGTTGATTTGCTAGAAGAAGAGAAGGTAAGCGGAGATCGGAATGATAAAGAAGATGCTCTCTTGAGCGAACACATAAACAATGACCCTTTCAGAAATTATCATGCTACAGGATTGGGCACATATGTAATTTATGACGAAGACCAGGTGCTTCCAAAGGTCGCCAAAGAATCCGATGGTAACCAAGCAAATGAGCTATGGACATTGTACTTTGACGGAGCAAGAAGCAAAGTAGGTGCTGGAGCAGGGGTATATTTAATATCCCCACAGAATAAAAAATTGTTGAGGTCTTTCCGCTTTCACTTCGCCTATTCAAACAATGAGGCTGAATATGAAGGGTTAGTCCAAGGCCTAAGCCTTGCGGAACAAATGGGCATTCAGCAATTGATTGTGTTCAGAGATTCCAAATTGGTAGTTAACCAGGTCCAAGGAATTTCTGCAGCAAAGAATGTCCGCATGAGATCCTATCGACACCGAGTTTGGGACCTAATTAAGGGTTTTGAAGCTTTCAACATCCAGACCGTTCCCCGAAGACAGAATAGCGATGCAGATCGCATGGCTGTGATTGGTGCTCAATTTGATCCTGTCTATGACTTGCTTCAGAATGAACATTTAGTACGGGTATTAGTCCGACCAGCGATTCCCGACAATGATCAGAGTTGGCAAGTCTTTGAAAGGGATGAACACATCGCTTCATTTATCCAGCACTCAGGGGAATTTTCTAATCAGCTTCAACCAAAGATCCCTGAGGCTTATGAAGGAAAAATTATGCAGCTCAAATCAAATAAACTTCCGAAAGGATTGGTTACTCTCGAAAACTTTTTTGATTGCAATGAGGCCCGAAATGATAAGTGGAAGTTCGTGGCAGAAAAAAGTGATTATGAGGACCTCCGGATCTTCGATGGTAGGAACCTCTAAGTCAGAAAAAATGTCCCACACCATGATAAAGAAAGGCTTATCAGTTTCTACAAAAAATATGGAGTAGTGGCCTGGTCCTATGATGATGTGGAGGGTTACAATCCTGGCATCATTCAGCACACTATTGAGCTAACAGAAGGTGCAAAACCAGTCCGACAAAAACAAAGGCCATTCAATCCTAAAATTGAGGCCCTAATGGCACAGGAGCTAACCAAGCTTATTGAGTCATGCATTGTCTTCCCAATTAAACATAGTACTTGGGTATCGAATCTGGTCCCAGTCTGAAAGAAAAATGGCGATATCCGATTGTGTGTGGACTTTCGAGACCTAAACAGAGCATCTCTGAAAGACCACTATCTGTTGCCCTCTATGGAGTCTATTCTACAAACTGTGGCAGGATCAGAAATGTTCTCTCTACTGGATGGTTTCTCTGGCTATAATCAGATTCGTGTTAAAGAAGAGGATCAACACAAGACTACGTTCACCACAAAGTGGGGAAAATTTGCATATGCTAAAATGTCTTTTGGTTTATCCAATGTAGGGGCAACTTTTCAACGGACGATGGACATCGCATTCAGCGAACTGATCAATAAGTTTATTCTAATCTATTTGGATGACTTACTGTGTTCTCTAAATCTAAAGATGATCATTTTGACCATTTGGAGTTAGTCTTCCAAAAGTGACAGGAGTTCGGAGTTTCCCTAAATCCAAAGAAATGTGTATTCGAAGTGCTACAGTGCAAGCTGTTGGGACATGTCGTGTCTAGAGAAGGTGTTTCAATTGACCCTGAACGAGTAAAGGCTATCAAAGAACTTCCCCTTCTAGTAAATAAGAGAGGTGTCTAGTCTTTCTTGGGCAAAGTAAATTTCATCAGCAAGTTTATTTCCAATTTCGCGGGAATGATTAGGCCGATCACTCTAATGCTAAAGAAAGATCAAGCATTCAAGTGGACAACGGAAGCTCGAGAGGCTTTTGAAAGGATCAAGGAAGCGATTTCCACAGCCCCGATGCTGGTTAATCTAGATCAATCCAAAGATTTTATAATATATACTTTCAGTAGCAAGTCTAGTATCACTATTGTTCTAACCCAAAAGGATAATGAAGGAAAGGGGGAACATCTAGTGGCGTTCTATTCCCGGACCCTAAAGGAATATGAGGTGAATTATACATTTGTCGAAAGACAGACCTTTGCAATAGTAAAGGGACTTAAAAAATTCTGCCATCTAATTTCCTGCTACAAAGTTCTGGTATATGTCGCACATTCCAGTGTGCGTGAATACATCATGGAAGGGGAGATCACAGAAAAAAGGGCTAATTGGATTACCAAGATCCTTGAATATGACATCGAATTCAATCCTACTAAGACTATTAAAGGAAGAGGACTGTGTGAGTATATGGCATAGAACGAGGAGGTACCTGCTGAGAAGGAACAACCAGAGCTCGTCTTGATAAATGAATCGGGATCAGTACGCGATTGGCTGACTGATAGAATGAGCTTCATGCAAACCAGAAAGTATATGTCAGGCCTCTCATCCCAAAAAAGAAGGTATTACCGGCTTTAGAATTGCGGATATACGCTGGTAGAAGAAGTCATTTTCAAAAGGAATTTCAATGGTGTTCTCCTACAATGTGTTACTTCGGAGTAGGCGAAGAGGATCCTCGACGCATTCCACAATAGCGCTGCAGGTGGGCATTTCTCTGCCAAAACCACCGCAATTAAAATCATGCGTGCTGGCTATTATTGGCCTACACTTTTTAGTGACTCCCACTCTTTGGTGAGAGTTGGTAAAAAATGTCAGTTCTTCACCGACAGAAGGAAGAATTCTGCAATTCCCTTTAGACCTATAGTGGCGGACGAACCATTTGCACAATGGGGCCTGGACTTCATCAGAATGATCAACCCAGTCTCTAGTGCCAAACACAAGTGGATTCTAACTGCTGCGGATTACTTCACCAGGTGGACGGAGGTTGTTCCCCTTAAAGGCGCAACAAAGACAAAGATTGTAGATTTCCTCAAGGAACTAGTGACAAGGTTCAGTCCTTCGAAAACTATCATTTCGGACAATGCCAGAGCATTCCTAGGTGCAAAGGTATGTCACTTTGCATTAAAGAATGGAATATTCCTTAAAACATCATCAAACTATTATCCACAAGGAAATGGTCTAGCAGAGTCAACGAATAAAAGCTTAGTCTGACTCCTTAAAAGGATTGGCTCAGAACACCAGAGGGGATGGCATAAAAACCTTCGAACAGTGCTCTGGGCAAACTGCATAACTCCTAAGCAAGTCCTTAAGACTTCGCCTTATGAGTTGGTATACGGGAAAGAAGCAATGTTACCTATCTCCATGGAGATTCTGGCAATACAATTGTTGAAATCTCTTGAGATAAAACGAAATGAAGCCATGGAGGTTTGGCTCGCTGAACTGTTGGAAGTACAAGAAAAAAGGGAGAATTCCCTAATAGCAATGACAAGCCGTCAACAGGTGGTCAAATGATGGTTTGACAAGAAGGCTTCCAACCAGGGTCTAAAATATGGAGACTTAGTGCTAAAGTATGATAGCAGGGCTGCAAAGCCAGGTCAGCATGGTAAATTTGACAGCCTATGGGAGGGTCCCTTTAAAGTGATTCGGTGCAAAGAACACAACGCTTTTGAGTTGGAGAATATGGAACAGGAACCGTTAGGAATCCTGATCAATGGGATTCATCTTAAGTTGTTCCATTAGGCATTAAGCTCTACCTTGTACATATGTAAATATCGCTTTTATTTTTATTTATGTTTCCTTGGCCGGTCTTTTTCTAAATCAGTTGTTGTTCTGCGGAATTAACTCATTATTATTGGCGAGTGAAACACCAAAGTTTCTTTACATAAAACACACCCATGTATGGAGAAATAGCATATGAAAGTTGCAAACCCAGAAAACTTAAATGAAGAATAAAAAGAAAGAGCATGAATTTTCTTTAAAATGATGGATATCTATTTATATATGTTCTTTTCATTACAAAAATGGCTGGGAAGTCGTATTTCAAAATTTATAGGTATATTGAGCTATTATATATATAATAAGCCTTCTTCAGGCTTATATACAGCTAGGAGCAGGCAGAGTGGTACATTTTGAGCAAGAGGCAAAGGGGTTGATTATCCGAAGGCATGGCTAGGAGAAATTGACGCATTCACTGCAGCATCCACTTCTTCCTCGTCCACAGGTTCCTCGGCAGCGCTAGCAGCATCATTTGGCACAATCGCCATTGGCGGTGGAAACACCATGTTCTTGAAGTCAGTATACCAGTCTACGTCGTAGAAAGGTATCATGTTGTAGCTGCGAAACAGGAAGTGTAGGCCCTGAGTAACCCTCTGTTGGTGTTGGTCACGGGTCTGCAGGCGGAATCCGCTAAGGAATGGCAGCCAAACGATGACAACTTCTTCCTCAATGAAGCAATGGAGGTCACTAGCTGACGGCAAACCTACCCCATAGGCAGCATGCGCAACGACCTCACCAAGGCCATTCAGGTATTTTTTCGGGAATATTTCTTTAACCAACTTCAAGATCAGTGGCCAGGGAACGTAAATGTCTAGCATGGACGCTACAAAGTGGGAGCATACGTCGGTATTCACCCGATACTTATCCTCATATTCTATGCAATCTTTGCCTAAAACCCACTTTATGGCTACCAAAACCAGAGAATGCTTGTTCTTTGTCATCCTTTTCAGTCTCCTAGTTGAAATCTCCCCTAGGAATGTCATATGTGACTTATACGAGGTCAGGCGAACTAGGGTATCCATTGCTCTGACACTATCCCTAGGCTTCTGAGCTAATGTTGAATTTTTTTACCACCTAACCTATGAAAAGACTTGCTTAAGGCTCTGCTACTGACCTATCACTTCTCAAATTCTAAGTATATTTTGCTCACTATTTACTGGCCTATTTATAGAAAAATTGACAAGACACATGCCAATCCGCTTCAAAAAAAATTGATATTATGGTAGTTGCTTTCTTGAAAGATGAGCCTACGTTTGTTCACATTTTCGGGTCAGTTACAGCCGTGATAGCACGGCTCAATGCGTGCTTAAATAAATGGAGCTGATTAATTAGCTTAAAAAAGGTGGCGCTTGTTGGCAGTGAGACGTATGGCCATAGGCTATTGTGTCATCTCTCAAGCGCGTCCCAAAGCCCAAGGTGATATTCATATCTTTTCAGGTCGTGATCGTTTACTTGGCGTAATCATTCCAGTCGGGATATTAATTACCAACGCATGCTAACGCAGGGTTAGCAGGCCAATTGCCGGCTCAAGTTCCAAGGAGATCATGGCGTATCACACAATCACCCAAATGAAATAATGAACTCCAACTGCCTCAAAATAGTAATCAGTTCATTTTACACAATTTGCAAGATTAATGGTACATGCCGAATTAAATGCAAAAGTCTTGATTTCGCCTACCACCTTGGGAAAGGTTGCTATTATTGCATGAAAAGGCTTAATATTTCAAAGTCTTTTAACAAACGCCAAGGATAAGTGCAGAGTTGTTTTATGTCTGTCTATCTAGAGCCGAGCATAGTCGCAGTCAACTAGGAGCTTACAAAAATCTTCAGAGAAGGAAAATGTCAGAATCTTCAGCTCAACCAATACAAGAGGAAATTAGCCAGGAGCTATTCACAGCTATTCGTTCTTTAGTAGAGGTATATGTCTATGAGGATGTGGCGTACGCTACCCCTAGTATACCCCGAAGGACAAGGAGAGCCCACACAGAAGAGCTGAATAGACCCAAGAAATGGAGAAACCAGAAAAAAAATTGAGGAAAAATGGAACAATATCTACGACCCAATGCTAGCGAAGAACCCTAAGTCACTCAGAGAGGCAGCTTGTGCAAGGTTGTCGGCAACAAAGACAGACCAACCTACGACAAGTAGAGTTTGGTATAGTGGTCTTCCTCAATACATGATCCCACTAGTGCACTATTGCCTAGAAGTGATTGATGTTTCTATTCAGCGCTATAATCCTGATACCCACTACATTGAAGGTCGCAACTTAAGGGTGCATATCACTCTAGAGGCCATCTAGCATGTTATGTATCCCCAATCCAAGTAAGAGGAAGGAGAATATCGAGACCTTTTACCCAAGCAAAGGAGAGAAAATATGGAGGAAGATGAAAACTAGCTCGGAGTTCTTGTTAGAGGAGACTGGTAAGAAAGGCACCTCAGCCGCTAAAGCGCCAAGTATTCTGTTGTCGTGTGGTACATTTCGTGACGATCTCCAGGATGCTATGTCCATGCTGGCCTTTGTATGTGGCCGAGACTCTGATGAGAAGATAGAGGCCTTTCAACTGGGCCCGGCAATGCAATTTCGCAAGCAACATGAGCTCTTATGGTATGATTTTGTTGAGTTTATAATTGAATAAATGAAACAGCAAATTGAGGATTATCAGGCAAAGAAAAAGTTTAGGTTTTTTTCCTTCTTGGTCCACATGTTTCTGCATTAGAACCCAAATTTCTTCACCCAATTTTTTCTGCTATCAATTTTTGATGAGCAAAATAAAGGGAAGTTGGTGTCCGTATGGACGCCATTCCTTTCCGCATCATACAATTATTATGCATTTGCAGACTATTTTATAGCCTTGATCTTGAATGATTTGATCGGAGAGGGTGATATTATCCGGCTCAATAGGGAGCAGGCTAGATTTATGCAGAGCTTCACCCCTGCTTGTGACTGGTTCTTGGGCAAGGATTTTAAAATCCTTCGAATGCGGGGTTTTATTGGAAAACCTTTCTTGCTCCCAGCCTGCGTCACAGATAGAGTGCTCATGCTGGAAATGTTCCAATAGGTGTGTATCGTTGATTTCACTTTCTGCAATAGCGAAAGAGTCAAGAAGAATGGATTCTTCACTTGTCCGAAGAATTTCAAGTTGGTAACTCTACTGAAAAAACAATCGCACCAATTTCTAAAGGATAAGTTGGTACATCTAGGGTTGGTACTGGTAAATGATAAGTGGGAATACAACCCTTTTGACGACTTGCCAGAGCCACATATGAGAGTTACCCATGTTTCCTGACCATACTGGGAGAAGCGGCGTAACCCCCGAACAGACAAAGATGAGGATTTTGTTGAATTGGCGCAAATCCCTACGCCAGACACTAGAGGCCCATGGCACAAGTTCTACTTTCCTATGGCTGTGGCCCATGATAATGTCCCCATGGAGCGCAACATGTACAACAGGTTAAAGAAGGATGAAGAATGGAGTGAGGAGAAAATAAAGGCTTTCTGGAAATATCGCCAGAAAACAACACAGTTGGATGCTCCTTACAATCAACTAAGGGATGACCAGGAATTTGAAAGGTGGTGGAATGAAGGCCATCCCAGCCTGAGCTCTAGTATTAATAAGAGTGAAGAGGAGGAGAAATCCGAAGAACAAGAAGAGGAAGTAGCAACATTGACTTCCCCTGCGCAAAAGGAGAAAGTCTCTAGACAACCCGCCTATGTGGCCACGAACATACGTTTTAATATATCAAGAGGCTCACATACAGTCACTTGGGATTCTAAACCAGTGAGGCTATCACTTTAGCAGGAGGAGATGACTGCCAAAGCTAGGGAGGCTCCGCCTGCGAAACGGCAGCGCACGCAAAATATTATCGGGGAGGGTTCACAAGAACCCATCGAAGGAGGAGTACTGCTGCTACTCAGGATCCAGAGGTTGCAACGGAGTCACTGACTATCTTGGAACCATCGTCAACCAGTCAACAGGTACAATTCACTCCTTCTTCTCTTGCATCTCATTCTTTAGTATCTTCCCCTGCCCCATTGCCGACTTGCCCTTTACCTTCTACTTTTGGTCTGACTTATTCGGTTGGATTCGCTCAGTTTTCACAGGCCCACCCGCTTGTAATTACTCCTCTGAGTATGCTCATGCCTGCCGCTGCCGCTTAGACTTTTCTTACCTCACTTTCGGAAGGCATTCCCCCTGTCAGTGCCCATTCTTTTTCCACTATGCTTACAGATCCTCTTCCATTGCAACAAGCTAACACCCCGTTAGCAACTCCCCTTTCCCGACCAATGAGCCTTATGGCTGATTCCCTGATTCAACCGCTACAACTTCCTAGCCCTGCTGTTAGTTCTCAAACCAAACTATAGAATGTGTCGCACTTCTCTCCGCAAACCATCACTCTCTAGAAGAAGCAGATGTATGCGCCTATGAAAGTTACCTACCCCTATGCCCTGCCTTTCAGTGCTCCTTTCACAGGTGGGCTAGTTTCATCACCAGCCAAATTCATAGCACAGATAGATTGGGGAAAGGAGGCACATGCGAATAGAATGAGGAAATGCAAGGCGAATGATGACAGTGCTTTTGTCAAGCCAAGATTACAAGCTTTGTATGATGAGGCCCAACAAGAATTGAAGTTCGCAACCATGTATCCAAGGGTAAGCAAGCGTCAGAGAGAAATGCAACCAGAAGACTATGAGATATATGCAGTCGGACTCGACACGAAGGTAGCCCGACCACAGGATAAGGTTGAAATCATGGAGGAAACACAACGGGTAGTCACTTCCGACTTCCTCAAAATCGGTCGCCAGCTAAAGAAGAAAGATGAGCAACTCAAGGTAGCCAGGGAAAGGGTGAGTTGTCTCGAAAGGAAGGAGAAATCCTTAGAGGCAGATATCGCCCGCATGACTGAAAGGGCACTGTCAATGGAGGATGAAAGGAACAAGCTTCAAGGCGAAATTACGAAGACCTAGGTTGCTGACCCAAGCATAATAAAAGAGCTACAAAGCAAGAACTAGGAAGCGCGGAAAAACCTACAGCTAAAAGATGAAGAGCTTTAGCGCCTCCACCTTGAGCATAGTCAGGGGATGACACAAAAGGGTGAAGAGTTGGAACGCCAATAGGCTCAATATGAGCAAAGAATACAAGAGAAAGAGACTGAATTTAAAGGCCTAAAGGCTCAACTAGAGGAAGAGCTCTGAGAGACAAAGGCTTCTCTAGATGAGCAATCAGCAAATCACTCCCGAGCTGAGCAGAACTGGAATAAAGAAATGAGCAACTATGCAGAACAGCTGGCGTTCAAGAAAAGGAAAAAGGCAGAATTAGCTGAGGCCCTTATTTCAAGAGACGCAGAGATTACTTCACTTAAAGCCTCTCTGTTGCCTTCCCCTACACAACCTGATATCATTCCGCTAGTTAGGCAATTATACATTTCTCACTGGGAGAAAATCAAAACTTTTTGCCTAATACTGTAGCCTACCCTCCGATTTATCGACAAGGCATCAAGGCTCAATTAGGAGGCCCATGATACAATTGAGCAGTTCCCACGATTCATCCTGGAGAAGGTTCCCGAGGTGAAGGACTTGCGCAACAAGCTATACTCCATCTCTAATGAAATCCTTGCCGAAGCGGGTATTGAAGATCGGAATGCTGCTGCTCAAACGACAAACAAATTCATTCATTGCCACTCTGCTTTCCAGCGCACTAAGGAAGCTGCAACTTTTCTAAGACACTAGATGGCATACGGGAAAGTTTCTCTGAGTTAGGCAGGATTGGGTTGTCGTCCCTGTTCCTCGAGGATGGCTCTATTGCCACGACTGCACAGATTGCAAAAATTATTGAGGAGAAGGAAAATGACCCAGAGGCTTTCAGGGAGTTTAGCCATTCCCCAACGGCAGCTGACATTGAGGCAGTCATTCATCCACTCTCATAGCTGCTATTTCATATACAAGTAGGGGCTAGTCTAATCGATGTGTTGCCTCACAAAGAAGCTATTGATCTACGTGGACCACAAGAAAATTTGTGCAATTTAGCAAAGTTGTCTGAAAATGAATGGTCGCCCTTGTAGGCGGCTCTTTCCAAACTCTGACTCTATTAGCCCTATGGATAAGGCTTTGGTCTGCAGCACCAAAGAAATTTTTGGGTTCTCCGTTCCTTATTCGAAACGCCCCTAATAGTCACCAAAAGCTATTAAAATAAATATTTGAGCAGCTCCCTTCTAGTTTCTTTTTTTATTGTGTGTGCGTCAGCCTGTGCATCACCGAGTTTATTCGGCTTTCTATCATTTTTTTGATCTGCCACTTTGCGCATCTACTCTTCGCAACTTCGGGTATCAGCTTTCCTTTTAGTTCCTGGGAAGCTCCGCTGGGCTCCCACGTGTCGCGGTTACAAGCTAATTTTGTTGCTTGCTTCCTCGAGGCCTCGTCAGGCTGCGAAATGCTTCCGCAAATTTTTTCATTCTTAAAAGGTGTTGGCGGGCCCCACATTCTGTTAGGTGGCAACCGTTCGCAAATCTTTCAATGTAGTGAGGAAATAAGCAGTTGCGGGCAGCAAAATGTTGCCACGTGTCTTTCACGCTCGGCCGATGGAGCGTTCCCTCCGCTGCAATAAGGATCTCAGCCCATTTGACGATGTTGCATTTTTGCAAATCCTCGGCAACGATGGGAGAAGGTTTCATGCGGGTAGCGAAAGGCTGCCACGTGCCTAAATGCTGATTTGTTATGTGGTCGATGGGTCGGATGAACTAAATAACGCTATTGGTTGTTGCTGGTCATAATCATTCACGGCGATGGATGACATTTTTCTGCTCGAGCCTTGCTAGGACCACTGCCATCATTACAAAGGATGCACCTATACCTAGGGCAACTAGATGTTGTGTTCCGGCTCGATGTCGTTATAACGGCCTTGGGAATCTTCTAATTCAGGCATCATTGGAAAGGATTGCGAGATCTTTTCTGTTGTTGTTCTCCGAAGCAGTGGGAGGTTTTTTCCTGCTATATATACTCTCTCTGTTGATGAGAAAGGGCCGGAACTTTGGGAAAAACATGTTGGTTTTAGAAAAAGACACCAGGCCTCTATTACTGTTTTATTTAAATTGCAAAACTTTCAGACTGTGCCAATTGTTCGGCCTTTCTATTTTTTATGCTTTGATTAAACTATGAACTATGCTCTATACTGTCTTGACTTTTCATTCAGTGAACTTCTATATATGTTGAATACAAATTTTCTCACCTGAATCATGTCTAATGACTCTTCTTAGTAATGAGAATATATGCAACATTATTTTATGTCAATAAATGAATTGTCTATGCTATAATCTTAAGTCTCTGACGTTTTGGAACGCAACAACACCATTCAGGCCCCTAAATCTATGATTTATCGTGCCCATCAACAGATCTTGGCGCATCGCCTTAGGTTAGACTTTGCTTTATTATATCCACTTCCTTTTCCCTTTCCAAAACCCATTATAGAAGAAGTCGGCTTCTTTAAAAATCCTAAGGTCACTCAGTTTAGCATAAAAGGTCCCCTTTAAACTGAGTTTCCCATAAGACACTGTTACCTCGTCAATTTTTGGCGTCAACACATACCACAATAGTTATTAACACATAAGATGGCTATATTCACAACAACAACTATAATGATTTCTTATTCCACTCTTGAGTGCAGATGACTAACTCAAATCTGTTCAATTGCCTTAATATTTTGTGACATTTGTGGCATGAATACTTAAGTCCAATTTTGAAGATGTTTGTTGGTTTAATATTCTGAATTTATTACTTCTTTTTACACATCTAATTATATCCTCTTACCTTTGATATTTCTTCCCTTTTATGCACTTGTTGGGGTTGAAGGTCGCACCCTTTTGTACTATGATTTTACCAATAGGCATGTCCTTTGGTACATGGATTTGACTAATTGTTTCCTTCATGAATCAATTTAGGGATAATTAATTTTATTAACATTATCCCTTGCTAATCGCCAATCCCCTGAGAAATATTAGTTGCATTATTTAATTATTCCTAATTGCCTTAGCAATATCACCGCTCTCCTTACCTTGATAATAATTAGTTTATATTTTATTTTTTTATTATTTTATGACTGGGTTTTTGCTTAAGCAGGGTTATCCATAAAGGAGATTGTTACAAATTTTTGGGGAAGCACGATCTCATGGCAAGGGCATGATAGTCTGCCCTTCCCAATATTGCTTGTCCTTAAGCAATTTCAAATTGGGATGGTCAAAGATCTTGGCTCCTTCCCAAGTGGCATCCTCTTCAAATAGTACCTTCCATTTTACCAAGTATTCAGGAATAGTCTTGTTCCTTAATCTCTTCTCTCGCATATTAAAAATGATTTTTGGCTCCAAGATCAACTTGCCCTCATCATCCAATGGTGGAAATTCTAGACATGGGGAAATGTGTTTCCCTAATACCTTCTTGAGGCAAGATACGTGGAACACATTGTGAATTATGCTATTTGTGGGCAGCTCCAACTCGTGAGCAACTTCTCCCATTTTCCTCAAAATTTTGTATGGCCCATAAAATCTAGGCTTAAGTTTCTCGGCCCCACTCATCTTGATTGATGAGTGTTTATATGGCTGCAACCTTAGGAAGACAAAGTCTTGTTGAGGGTAAAAACAACACAACAAAATTAAACAGAATATTACTATTCTATTTCTCCTGAAAGAGAAAGATAACACATGGTGCTCTAACTCCCAAGGTCTTGGTAATTGGTTCTCAATTATGCTGATATAACTTAATGGTTGATATAACTATAATATTCAAGGGGCCTTTGCTAGTAACAAGGAACAAGACTTCATAGCATCAATTAGTCTACGTTTGGGGGGGTTTAAATAAAAGAAAAATATGAATAAGAGCTTCAAATCAAAGAAACATGAGTAAAATTCTTACATATCCAGACATGCATATCAATAATGAGTGTTTATCCCACTTAACCACAACTATAGCAAGATGTAATCCATAGAATAAACTATGCTACTGCATACATCCATAATGCTAATTCAAATACCATCAACATTCACTAAACTTGCTTCAAACAAATCACTCACTCATCATCTTAAACACAGATCAAATGAATACGATAACTTCATCCACAGATAATCCAATGATATAATCTTGAGTCTAGTTCCTTCTATTGACTTTCATCAAATAAGAAACAATTAAACACAAAAAAAATCATTGGTGTATGGATTGATCATGTACCATTAACCTTATCAAAATAGAACCAAACTTTAAAACCATAACATGAAAATGTATGAAAAATTGTAAAGTAACCAAGTTTTAATGAACTTTTAGAGTATCTCCCCTAAAAACATAGAAATTTTAGATCTAATCTCTATTTTCTATCATCAGGTGGTTGATCTTCCTTCAATTAGCCGACCTTTACAAAGTAGAACCTAATAATACATATAGGGTGCCACATGCACAAGTTTCTCAATTATCAATCAAGATCCACAATTAATGGAACTGGAACTAAACACCGAAGTGGACTCATGAACTCTTGTTCCAAGGATAATTACTCAGCTGTGCCAACAAGAAATCTGATATTCCAAGAAGAAAGTGAAACTGACAACTCAAACTCAGAGTTGAACTCATGTCAAAACCCAAAAAAAAGGAGAAAAGCAGATAGAGTATGGTGAGTCAGTCAATTTTTCACTGAATGCTCAAGGATGTACTCATCATAACTGGAGAACACTTGTTGAAGAGTACCTGAATCTAGCCCATCCAACCAATCACCTTCAAATTTGATCCTTTCAAATTCTGCAGAAACCAACCTTTGCATCTCCTTTAACTTAATTAACTCCTTTCTAGCAGTTCTTACCTCCTCCCTGATATCCATAAACTGATCTAACAATAAATTCTCCCCATCGTCTCCCCTTTGTATAATTTCCTCAAACCTACCCCTCCATCTCTCCCATAGTTTATCCAAAGACAGGCCTTCTTTGTTTGAGGAATCTAAGTTTATTAAAATGGCCACAATTTCCTCTAATTCAACCATCTGTTGATTCAAATCTTTGCTCATTTCTCGAACTTCTTCTTGATGCCCATGAATAGCCCTAGACTTATACCATATGATGCTCACAGTTTTTTCCAAAAAATCCACATTACCATGCTTAAGAATTCAATATTCCAGCAATGTGGACTTGGGCACTTTGCTAATATCCTCAAGCCTTTTAACATATTCCTTGTATTCATCATCCTGTCTATCCATATCCTTGGCCTGCTGATCTAGATCCTCTGCCAATTCAAGAGCAGCCTTATTAATCTTAGAACCCTCAAAAAGAACATCATCAACCTTCTGGTTGAGCTTATCCAACCATTTATCCATCATTCCTACCTTGCTTTTCATTTGAACTAAATCATCTGCTTCCTTCTTTGTTAACAAAACTAGGGATTCAGGAAGAGCAGCTTGTTGGGAAATGGGACTTGAAACATCTTTCAAAAACCTATGAATTTTATCCAACTGAGCCTTAAGCTCATCCTTGCTTTGTTTATCTTTGATCATTCGGGACTTAGTTGAAGAGGCCACAATATCAATCAAACTCATTTGTTGGTTTCTTGTAGGCTTTCCCAAATTTACCACCCCCATCCGATAATCAGTGATTTGTATATCATCACGGCTCTTCTCCATTACGGGTATGGCACATTCAGGAACAATCTCTCCAGCATCAGTGAGCCTAGTAGAGTGAAGAACTCAGGCCTTCTTTTTAGGTTTCTCCTTCCAAATTTCTTTCATCATCTCCTCACAATTCAACGGTCGTGGTTAAACAACTTGTTTTCTTTCCAAGTCCAGTTTTAACCAAGTAGGAGCAATAGGAGTAGTGACTGCCTAGGCCGAAGAAGAAGCAATAGTAGTGGAAGAAAAAGGTTGTAACAATGTAAGCCCCAGCTGAGAATCAACTTCCTGCACATTTTGCTGATCACTTTGTTCCTTTTCCAGTGCTAACCTTTCTGCTTCCTCTTTTTTCTTTTTCTCTTGCAGCCTTTTAGTTTCCAGCTCCTACTTTAAACATTCCTCTTCCTCTTTCTTTTTCTCTAATATTTGATCTCGTTGCTTCTTCAGCTCTTCAACATAGTCCCATGCCTCCTTGGACTTTTTTTCATATTAAGCAATCTCAGCAGCCTCTCTTTCCCTTTTCAAATGTTCTTGCTCTTCCTTTTTCCTATAAGCCTCTACTTGTGCCTTGAGATTAGCTTCAATAGCTTCTTTTTCTCTTCTTTGCTGAGCCTTTTCCTCCTCAAGGTTATGAATCTTTTGTTGCATCATCATCTTATCTCTCTCTTCTTGTATTTTAAGCTCCTGCTCCTTTTGTTGTTGTTGTTGAGCTAATTCATCAGCCTTGACCTTATCTTCCAACTCCTTCTACTTGACCGCAAATTCAAATTGTGCCTTGGCCTCCTCCTCTTGTTGCTTAGCTGATGCCTCAGCTTGTGCCTTAGCATCAACTTCTCTTTTTGCATCTTCAAAGAGTTTCCACTGATCTTCTTCAAACAATATGTGTTTGGTCCCTGCATCATCTGTCATTTCAAAAGATGTTAATACATGATGCTCTTTATCAGATGGAGTCTTTTCTGAATCTGTTTCTATATTATGTATCTCAATTTCATCCTCTATTTTCTTTAAAACCTCTGCTTCATCATGTAGGGCTCCCTTTGGTGATTCTTGACCTAATTCTTTTTCATCAGAGGGCTGAGTAGATACCTCCCCTGCAGCAGATGTAGAAGCCCCCACCTCCGCAATTGCTTCATCTTCCAGCACCTCTGGAAGGTCTTGAGGAACCACCTCCTCTTGTGTATTAGAAGGCATAAACTCTAAGGGTTCCTTAGGTTCCATCCTTCTCTTTGCCCTTTTATATCCTTGGCTGGTACCTGTATCTTTCCTCTTCTAAGATGATTGAGCCTCGGCCTGATTACTCCTCAAACTCACCCATTGAATACTCCTATCCAGCACCGGTCTTGCAATCTGATTTATGACAATTGTCTCCTCAACATTCCAATCTATTGGATCAAGATCTTTAGTACCAATCTTTTATGCATCATACCTGGGATCCAAAACTATCTCATCATCAAACAATGTTTCTAGAATGTCTTCTTTTATCCCAAACTCAACCATAAGTGGGATAGGTATGCCTTCATAATTCATTTTCCTAAGTTCATATTCATCTTGCAAGTCCTCCCAAAAATCCTCCAACAGATTAAAGTTCTTATCAAAGACACTGAGAAGAAAATCCCTCATCTTTTGCTTGGGGTCATAGTACTTCCTTGCAGTGTACAAGCCCAACTTTAAATAAACTAATTCATCACAAACTACCTTAGCTGCCTGAATGTGTGGAAAGCTAAAGACTCCCAACCTCATTGGAAACTTATGGCAACTTGTCTTTTGTTTGTTGCCAAACTTGAAATTACCAGCCAAGGCTTGATAAATAAACTCCATTAGAATGATCCTATCACCACAACATCTAGGTAGCAAATGGCAGTGACCATCAAAGCCTTCTAACCTAAAATAGGTGAATGTGGGGTACTGGATAAACCAATGCCCCCATTCATTCACAAAATCCATTACCTCCCTGCTAAGCCTATATCCCACATCACCATTAAGTTTGTTAATAATGACATAAATAAAGGAATCATTTACCCTTCTATAATGTTGCTCTGATGCCTACAAGGGGAGCTGATTATAATATTCCCACACTCTCTTCTGTTCTTGGGCTTCCCCCAATATACCCACTGTTTGAAGTCTAGGAAAAATCCCCACTCGTACAACTGCATAAACTACATAGGAGGTCATAAAAAATGCTTGGTTTCTCTCACTTTTATCATTTGATTGTGAATGTTATCTGATACTATCATTGACTAGTCAAATTGTTGCCTCCCATCCAAAATAGTTTGAATGAAAGGAAACATCCATTCCTTAAACAGTGAAGCATCCCTTTTTCCAAACACCCTAGAAAGGAACATGATTATATCTGCAATCTCTTTACTAAATTCTACCCTCTTAGGCTGGTCTAGAAGCTTTGTTAGAGACTTCTTCTCCACCCTCATCCAAATCTTATTCATGTGAAATCTATTCCTCTCCTTATTATCAATGTAAAGCTTCAAAGCCTCCGCCTCATTCAATTGCTTAGGATTATTCAGATCAATTATATTAAACAGGAATTTGATCATTGGAGGCGTGAAGTCAATAATGACATTACCCTTTACATCCACACACTACCTAGTAGCAAGGTTATATGCTCCCCCTCTTGCAAGAATCAACCCTGGACATTGGATAGATAGGGGGAAGAGTGCAACATGTGCCAGCCCGAATTGACCAATCCTTTCTGTCCTTCATGTGACCTGCTCCTCGGTGAATGTCTCCTCATGCAATTCCTCATAGTTAAAAGGACCCAAATTGGTGTCAGTAACATCAGCCCAGTCATAATCAATTTTGCTAGTTGTGAGGGCAACCTCCCTATGCTTACATCTCAAGGTATATGGAAGTTGTTCCACCTTGATCTTCTTCGTTCTAACTCCTTGCCATGAAGTTTCACTTGGTTGGCTTCTCTGAGAGGCCTCATCTGATGCTCCCGACATTTCTTGATTCCTACAACAACTTCCTGTATTAGATGAAAAAAACATCTAAGTTATTCAATCATATAATCCCTTCTCCATCCTCCTTAGATAATATTTACATAGTCAAACTCTGCCTTTATCGGAGGCGAAACCGTAAAAGTATTAGGCATTAAAGATATCTGTCATCATGTGGCGAGGTTGGGATCAGAATTGGATAAGAACCAAAACAGGGTCGGAAGTGGGACCAGAACGGGAACCAAACCAG